>MU680557.1:51472-67911 GCA_026770625.1 Nicotiana glauca | reverse complement strand
AAAATGAAATGACGGAGGCAATTCATTCTTCTATCCAAAACACTTTAACCTTTGCTTCCCCCTTTGAGCCTTATTTATTCTTTCATACCCCTCTCTTGGAATCATTAATGAAAATGAAAAATGAAAAAGAGGAGAAAAGAAAAGAAAGAAAAAATAATAACAAAAACAAAAAGGAAAGTCACAAGAAAAATAAAGGAATCAGTGAACTACGTTCGACCTGATTCCTCAAAGAGGATACGTAGGCGCCTCACGGCTCGGTCATAGCGTAATAAAAATCAAAAACCCCCCAAGCAAGAAAGCTGGGGCAGAAGTTATGTTTTAAAATTTTGGAAAAAGTTTAATTCCAAGAGTTGTAATGTTTTACCCATCGAAGTTATTTCGAATTTTTGGTATCCTTTTCTTTTATCCCCGCACAAAAAACCATGTTGATGTCCAAAAATACATCCCGATCAGTATCCGAGAGGTGCCAAGTCATGCAAATGAAAGGCGAGAATAACACACTGATCCCCGACTGAATGAGGATCATGAGCTGAAGGAATTGATAGCCAAAAGAATCCCCAGTGGAGAGAATCTTATCGGTAACACTCCAATCCCCAGCGGAGAAAGAAAAATAAAATGAGAGAGTCTTATCGGTGAAAACCTTCACAGGCACCATAAGGCGACGAAAGCTGAGAGAAACAAAATGAGAGAGTCTTATGGTGAAAACCTTCACGGGCACTATAAGGCGACAAGAGTTGAGAGAAATGAGAGAGTCTTATTAGTGAAAACCCCTCGAAGGGCACTATGAGGCGATAAGATAAGATTGGCGGAAAGGATCCGCATTTGGCAAAGAATGGGGTGCATGCTCATCCCCAGCAAAATGAAGCCATTAGAAAGATTGATTGAGAAATAGACTGGGTTGGTTAGATCCGGAATGCACGACGTGATCGTTGGGACCGGTTATACCATTCAGATAAGTTCTTTCTCTTTTTTTTCCCCAACATTTGTTCAGAAAGACTTCTTCTTTGTCCTTTTCTACCTTTTGAAATCATCACTTTTTCATTTCTTTGTTTAAAGACTTTTTCTCCAGCAGTTTGTTTTCGAGAAAGATTTTTCAGAGCTTACTACCAGTTGCCAAAATGGCGTAAAGCAAACGTGAATAGGATAAACCAAAGATAAGGCAATAAAACGAAAAGACGTTTGTTGCAAGACCAAATGATGAATCGGTCTAGAATTTTAGGGAAAGTATAGAGAAAGCAGAAAAACAACAGTTGAGAAAATCATGGACCAAGTTCCGAGAGGATCCCTAGCAGATTTTCGAGGATGCAGGAACAACTCCGACAGATTATCGACCCAGTTCTGAGATGGTCGGACAACACAAAAGGGGGAAGGAATCCCCAGCAGAAATATCAGCCCCAACAAATAACATCATTCCCCAACAAGTTTTGGGAACGTAGAGCAGGAAAAAGGAAAGGGAAAAACCATCCCTGGCAGGAGTGGCACGACCACTCACCACATTTTTAACTAACAAATTTTCTTTGATTTAAAGCAGGGAAAGGAAGTGTTATTGATGGTGAAAAGGCAGGCCACAAAGAAGATCATCAAACTGGGGCAGAAAATTTTCTCTCATTGCAAAAATTTTCTCGAAATCAGATACCCCTATTGGGGAAAATGAAAGATAACACAAGCTTGAAGGAGACAGAATCCCCAGCAATTTGCGGAAGAAGGCAATACAAGTTTTAAAGAAAGCAATCTCGGGAGAAACAAGATAATCCAAGTTTTAAGGGTAGTGGTCTTTGAACCGATATCATCCCCACCATTGTCGAAAGAAGGAAAATAACAAGTCTTAAAGAAGAAAAATAATTCCCCAACAGGTTTTAGAGAAATGAAACACCAGTTTGAGGGAAGCCGTTGATGATGAAGTCAGGAGCCCGCCTGTAGAATGGAGGGTGTCTTTAAGACTGTCGAAGTCGGGAGCCCGCCCGTAGAACGGATGTGTTACTTTTAAAGTGTTGCATTTGGGAGCCCGCCCGTAGAACGGAGGTGTTACTTTTTCAGCTGTTGCATTCGGGAGCCCGCCTGTAGAACAGAGGTGTTACTTTTCAGTTGTTGCATTCGGGAGCCCGCCCGTAGAACAGAGGTGTTACTTTTTCAGCTGTTGCATTCGGGAGCCCGCCTGTAGAACAGAGGTGTTACTTTTCAGTTGTTGCATTCGGGAGCCCGCCCGTAGAACGAAGGTGTTACTTTTAAGTTATTGCGTTCGGGAGCCCGCTCATAGAACGGAGGTGTTACTTTTAAAAGTTGTTGCATTCGGGAGTCCGCCCGTAGAACGGAGGTGTTACTTTAAAGTGTTGCATTCGGGAGCCCGCCCGTAGAACAGAGGTGTTACTTTTTCAGCTGTTGCATTCGGGAGCCCGCCCGTAGAACGGAGGTGTTACTTTTTAGTCGTTGCATTCGATAGCCCGCCCGTAGAACGGAGGTGTTACTTTTAAGTTGTTGCATTCGGGAGCCCGCCCGTAGAACGGATGTGTTACTTTTAAGATTGTTGAAGTCGGGAGCCCGCCCGTAGAACGGAGGTGTTACTTTTCAGTTATTGCATTCGGGAGCCTGCCCGTAGAACGGAGGTGTTACTTTTAAGATTGTCGAAGTCTGGAGCCCGCCCGTAGAATGGAGGTGTTACTTTTAAGCTATAGCATTCGGGAGCCCGCCCGTAGAACGAAGGTGTTACTTTCAAGCTGTTGCATTCGGGAGCCCGCCCGTAGAACGGAGGTGTTATTTTTTAAAGTGTTAAAGTAGGGAACCCGCCTGTAGAACGGAGGTGTTACTTTTAAGTTATTGAATTCGGGAGCCCGCCCGTTGAATGGAGGTGTTACTTTTAAGTTGTTGCATTCGGGAGCCCGCCCGTAGAACGGAGGTGTTACTTTTCAGTTGTAGCATTCGGGAGCCCGACCGTAGAACGAAGGTGTTACTTTTAAGTTGTTACATTCGGGAGCCCGCCCGTAGAACGGAAGTGTTACTTTTCAGTTGTTACATTTCGGAGCCCGCCCGTAGAATGGAGGTGTTACTTTTAAGTTGGTGAAGTCGGGAGCCCGCCCGTAGAACGGAGGTATTTCTTTTCAGTTGTTGCATTCGGGAGCTTGCCCGTAGAATAGAGGTGTTACTTTTAAGTTGTTGCGTTCGGGAGCCCGCCCGTAGAACGGAGGTGTTACTTTTAAAAGTTGTTGCATTCGGGAGCCTGCCCGTAGGTGTTACTTTAAAGTGTTGCATTCGGGAGCCCGCCCGTAGAACGGAGGTATTACTTGTTCAGCTGTCGCATTCGGGAGCCCGCCCGTAGAACGAAGGTGTTACTTTTCACCCGTGGCATTCGGGAGCCCTCCCATAGAACGGAGGTGGTAATTTTAAGTTGTTGAAGTCGGGACCTCGCCCGTAGAACGGAGGTGTTACTTTTCAGTTGTTGCATTCGGGAGCCCGCCCGTAGAACGGAGGTGTTACTTTTAAAAGTTGTTGCATTTGGGAGCCCGCCCGTAGAACGGAGGTGTTACTTTAAAGTGTTGCATTCGGGAGCCCGCCCGTAGAACGGAGGTGTTACTTTTTCAGCTGTTGCATTTGGGAGCCCGCCCGTAGAACGGAAGTGTTACTTTTTAAGCTATTGCATTCGGGAGCCCGCCCATAGAACGGAGGTGTTACTTTGAAGTTATTGAATTCGGGAGCCCGCCCGTTGAATGGAGGTGTTACTTTTAAGTTGTTGCATTCGGGAGCCCGCCCGTAGAACGGAGGTGTTACTTTTCAGTTGTTACATTCGGGAGCCTGCCCGTAGAACGGAGGTGTTACTTTTAAGTTGTTGAAGTCGGGAGCCCGCCCGTAGAACAGAGGAGTTTATTTTCAGTTGTTGCATTCGGGAGCTCGCCCGTAGAACAGAGGTGTTACTTTTAAGTTGTTGCGTTCGGGAGCCCGCCCGTAGAACGGAGGTGTTACTTTTAAAAGTTGTTGCATTCGGGAGCCTGCCCGTAAAACGGAGGTGTTACTTTAAAGTGTTACATTCGGGAGCCCGCCCGTAGAACGGAGGTGTTACTTGTTCAGCTGTTGTATTCGGGAGCCCGCCCGTAGAACGAAGGTGTTACTTTTTAGTCGTTGCATTCGGGAGCCCGCCCATAGAACGGAGGTGGTAATTTTAAGTTGTTAAAGTCGGGACCTCGCCCGTAGAATGGAGGTGTTACTTTTCAGTTGTTGCATTCGGGAGCCCGCCCGTAGAACGGAGGTGTTACTTTTAAGTTGTTGCGTTCGGGAGCCCGCCCGTACAACGGAGCTGTTACTTTTAAAAGTTGTTGCATTTGGGAGCCCGCCCGTTGAACGGAGGTGTTACTTTAAAGTGTTGCATTCGGGAGCCCGCCCGTAGAACGGAGGTGTTACTTTTTCAGCTGTTGCATTTGGGAGCCCGCCCGTAGAACGGAAGTGTTACTTTTTAAGCTATTGCATTCGGGAGCCCGCCCGTAGAACGGAGGTGTTACTTTTAAGCTATTGCATTCGGGAGCCCGCCCGTAGAACGAAGGTGTTACTTCCAAGCTGTTGCATTCGGGAGCCCGCCCGCCGAACGGAGGTGTTACTTTTTAAAGTGTTAAAGTTGGGAGCCCGCCCGTAGAACGAAGGTGTTACTTTTAAGTTATTGAATTAGGGAGCCCGCCCGTAGAACGGAGGTGTTACTTTTAAGTTGTTGCATTCGGGAGCTCGCCCGTAGAACGGAGGTGTTACTTTTCAGTTGTTGCGTTCGGGAGCCCGCCCGTAGAACGGAGGTGTTACTTTTAAGTTGTTGCGTTTGGGAGCCCGCCCTTAGAACAGAGGTGTTACTTTTAAGTTGTTGCATTCGGGAGCCCGCCCGTAGAACGGAGGTGTTACTTTTCAGTTGTTGCATTCGGGAGCCCACCCGTAGAGATGTTACTTTTCAGTTGTTGCATTCAGGAGCCAGCCCGTAGAACGGAGGTGTTACTTTTCAGTTGTTGCATTCGGGAGCCCGACCGTAGAACGGAGGTGTTACTTTAAAAGTTGTTGCATTCGGGAGCTCGCCCATAGAACGGAGGCATTACATTTCAGTCTTTACATTTCATGTCTTGAAATCAGTAACCCACCAGGAGGCAGAAGTTTACAACAAAAATCCCCAGCATAAATTCAAGTGCAGAAATCACAAGGAAGATAAGACAAATTTCAAGAGAAGCGGTCTTTGAACCAGAGTTAGCCCCAGCAGACAGAACAAAATGATGAAACTGGTGTTCTTTAAAAAGCAAAAGGCCAGTGTCAGCCCCAGCAATTTTCGAAAGAAAGAAGCATCGGAGGAAACAACAAGCCGACAAGAAAGCAAGGCAACAAAAGCAAGTTGAAGACAGATAAGATTTGTAATTCATAGACTAGTATAGTCTAGCTTCTTGTTTTCTTTTGAGCACGGTGTAACAAGTAGATCGGTAAGCAGTAATAATAGCATACAGCAGTAGTAACAGCAAAATTACGGTCCCATGGTAGTCCCAGCTACCAAAACTTACCGAACTACATTAACCTGATTTCCTTTTAGCCAGGGATATGTAGGAAACCTTCGAAGCAAAGGTTCGGTTAAAACTTTTCAAAAAAATACTTCACACGGAGTATTCCAACGGGCAAAAATACACATAGAACCTCCCCACCTTCCTCTCTTTAAATCCACTCTCCGTTTTCTTCAAATCAATCCCAGTCTCTTCGAATATTGGATCGAAGATCGGTCAGAAACACAAGCCTATCCAATGACCCCCAAATCAACACCCCTAAGCCACCTGAGTACCCTGGTTACGAATTTGTTAACCGCTGGCCTCGAATCATTCTCCATCGTTGAATCTTCGTTTGAAGATTCGAGCAAAACTTTAACTTACCACAACCAAGCCCAAACTCATACCAGACCTCCCCCTGACCTCCCTCACACCCTAAATGCCTTTGGTTCCGTTAGAATCTCGCTAGAAACACTCGAACCCCAAATCGAACCTCAAGAACCCTAAAAGACCCAAACCTGGAATCTGTTCAAATTAATAAGGTTTTGGGTGTTCAATAGACCTTAGTCAAAGTGTTCTAAGTTAAGAACACTCGATTAAGGCCCGTTCTACCTCAAAGGTGTTCGAGTCTGAGTTCAAACCTGGGTCGTCTAGATTTTGAGTTTCGGAGGTAATTTTTCCTCCCCCTTTGTTCTATTTGTGTTCTTAATATCTGTTTGTGTGTTTAGTTTAGTTTTAATTGATTTTTCAATTTTTGTGTCAATTATTCTGTCCATCTCCAGACCTTTTATTTGGTCGACTTTTCTTCCGTCCATTGTTATATATGTGTTATAAACTATATATTCGATTTGAATAATGTCGTCGAATAATTAGTTTCATAACTCCTGTCCAAAGCCATGAATCACCCTGTTTGTATGTTTGATTATGTTTGTTTATTACCAATTTTGTATGTGCAATCGACTAAATAAGTTGTCGTCAATTAATTTGCTTAAAAAGCACGATAGTAGTCTATTTCTGTTCATTTCAGTGTGCTTACTATCTTGCCTCTTTTCTGTGCCATTATTGTATTGAAATTAACCTGCTGTGTGTTCAGTTTTCATCTTTGAAACCAAGCAGCCTGTTCATTTATATGTTGCACTTTGTTTCTCTTTGGTTGTTCACTTGAACCTCACTTCTTGATTCATTAAATGCTTCAATTTTAGCTTGACTTTAGCAAATACCTGATTGATTAGTTGGTTTGAGTTGATCAGGATTGGTTCCCAATATGATCAACTCATTCCTGAGGGGGTCTCTTTTGGTTATAAATAGGAGGAATTTTGATAGAACAGGGGCTGGCTTTAATCTGGGGAAGTCAGAGAAAAAGAGAAAAATAGGCTGGATTTTGGAACCAAAAATTCAGAGTTTAGAGTTGAAATAGATTGGTCTTTCAATCTGAAAAAAAAAAGGAATAGTTTGAGAGTTAGAAAAACTGAAAGTGAGGTCTCTTTTGTTATTGAAAACCTGCACTAGTCTGCTACTGTTTCATTGAAGCTTCAAGCTTCTTTTCTTTGAGTGTTTGAAAACCAGAAAACTGTTGTTCTACTGCTTCTAGTTCTTTCTTTTTCTGCCTTAGATTGTGTTTGGGTACTGCTGGGTTTTTAAAATCTGTCACTGGGTATTACTGGTTGCTATTGGTTGTTGCTGTCTGCTACTGCTGTATCGTTATTCCTGCTGCTGATCCTCTTCTTCTTCTCCTGTCATATTACCAGGTACACTTTCGAATCACACTTTGGTGTAGCTGTTAAAACTGAAAAGAAAATGCTCGAGTAGTCAAGAACTTAGGTTGTAGCTGTAGTGTAATAGTCAAATGATAGGTAGTTGAATAATCTATCTTTGTGACTCAATGAAGAATGTGGACTGTGGAATTTATACTTGACCGGAACTGTTTTCCTTTTATTTAAAAATTGCAACCTGTATTTATTAATTGAACATTTAATGCAGCTAGTTATATAATTTGTAGAATGAATAAAAATTAGTAATCACTTATTCTCCATTATGCCTTCTGCCTTTTTCTTTTACTTTGTAGCAGAACTTAGGATTTATCAATAGGCAAACAAACAAGATGATCAATAGTCATGAATCGCATATTAGCTATTTCCAATAGTCTCAATCATCCAAAATAGTTAGTTTAAATTATTTAGAGAATGGTTAGTTCGTTTTAATACTTTGTCGATCTCGTATGCCATCTATACTTTCAGCTTTAGTAATTCGCTTATAGAATAAGGCACGAAATAATCTGCCAATTAACAATTTCGGGTGCCATTTGTCGTTCGCATCTATTATAACCTAATAACTAATAAGAGGCCCGAACTCGTCAAGCATGTAAATCAATTAGGACTTTTTCTTCTTTCATTTTTAGAGACGAACGAAAAATAGAAAATGTAGTCACTTTAGGATTATCCTTTTAAAATAAATGGGACGAGCCTCGTCAAGTAAAAGGCACAAGTTGTGGGGCCCTTATAAATGTATATATTTTAATACTTAGACTTCGGGACGAGCCGTTTAGCGAATTTCACGGCTTTTTCCCAAAATAATAACGCGTTAGTCTCTTTAGGCGCGTACTTTAAATAACCTTATTTTCTTAAACTCGGGTGCACATTTATGTGACCCAAATCCAAATCTCAACGAAGCCGAAATGTGTCGATAATCACGGGTACATTGATTGTGACGTGGTTCGAGATGCATTTTTATGACGTTGTAATTCTTTTTTTAAAATAATGAATGAGACGAGCCTCGACAAACAAAAATACATAAGCCGCGGGCGGGGCCCTCTATATGTGTTTGTAAAATTACTTAGATTTCGGGATGGGCCGTTTAGCAAAATTTCACGGCCTTACCCAAAATAATGATACGCTAGTCGCTTTAGGCGCGCCTTTAATAATTTACTTTCTTAAACTTGGGTGCACATTTATGTGACCCAAATCCAAATCTCAACGGAGTCGAAATGTGTCGATAACCACGGGTACATTGATGTGACGTGGTTCGAGATACGTTTTCACAACGTTGCAATTCTTTATTAAAATAATAATAATAATAATAAAAGCGGTAAAGGGTTAAAATTTGCACATAGGTTCAACATGTGTTTAAAATCAGATAATTAAGCCGAATATGATAGTTGAGCGACCGTGCTAGAACCACGGAACTCGGAAATACCTAACACCTTCTCCCGGGTTAACAGAATTCCTTACTTAGATTTCTGGTTCGCGGACTGTAATACAGAGTCAATCTTTTCCTCGATTCGGGATTAAACCGGTGACTTGGGACACCTTAAATCTCCCAAGTGGTAACTCTGAAATAAATAAACAAATCCCGTTTCGATTGTCCTTTAATTGGAAAAACTCCCCTCTATTACACCCTTCGCGGGGTGCGGTAGCGCAAAAAGGAGGTGTGACAACAGGTTCGTCTGGAATACTAAATTTAATTGATATGTCAACATCTCATGTTATAGAGGAATATGAAAATATAATAATAACAGATAGTACACCAAATTCTATTAAAGTATGACAAGTATACCAAGACAAGGAAACAATTACAACTGCAATGAAGCACTATTCTTTCATGCACAAGTTCCAATTCAGGGTTAAAAGATCTAGTGCTAGAATGTATGAATATATAAATAGTCAAAGATTTTTTTTTTAATTTTGTAGTTTATTTGTAATTTTTTACTTATTCAGTTTTTCCTTGTGATAATGTTTAACAGAATTGTAGTTGAATTTTAGTTATATTGTATATAGATTGTATAATGTGATCTTTTAAGCTAAAATCGCTTTTTCTAAATCTAAATTTTAACCCATTGTGTAAAATATATTTATTTTGTAGCTACTGGCTGCCATGTGCTGGTGAAAATTGTACATGGCACTTCAAGGCAACTAGCATAAATGATTCTGCAATGTTCAAAGTCAGAAATTTCGACATACAACACACATGCTCTTTAATGGACAATACATTCATACAATGCAAACCTACTGCCATGGTAGTTGGTAGCATGGTTATTCCAAAATACTCTGATCCTACGATAATTTACACCCCAAAAGACATTCAATTTGACATGTTGTCTGAACACGACGTAAATCTAACCTACATGCAAGCCTGGAGAGCAAAGGAAAAAGCTTTGCAGTTTATGAGAGGTCATCCTGCTGACTCCTATAGCAAATTTCCTAGTTATTTGTATATTCTAGAGAAGACTTATCCGGGTCTGTAGTTAAATTGAAGAAGACAATCGATGACTGCTTCTTATATGTATTTGTTGCGATTTGTACGTCAATTAGTGGCTGAGAATATTGTAGGCCAGTTGTAGTAGTTGATGGTTTAAAGTCAGCATACAGGGGAATAATGCTAACAGCCAGTACAATGGATGCAGCAGGTACTAAAGTTTTATTGTAGAAATATTGTAGCTTGTATTTTTTTTTGTAGTTCTTGCAGATGAATTATAGATATATTGTAGATATTGTGTAGAATAGTTGTAGTTTGTATATATATGTCTTCTTCTGCAGCCAATTAATTGCTTCTTGCCACATAGTGTAGGTACCATATTACCATTGGCATATGTTGTTGTTGATTTAGAGAATGAGCATCATGGAAGTGATTTTATGAGCAATTCAAACTTGCGCATGGTGAAAGACCAAATATGTGTATTGTTTCGGATCAGAATGAGAGTATCGTGAAGGCAACATCTATTGTTTATCCCGGCATGCCACATTATTCTTGCATGTGGCATATTTGGATAAATATACGGGCAAAGTTCAAGAAGGGACATCTTAAGTTAAGTGAATTATACTTTGCCACGGTACGGTCATACACACGTGATGAATTTAATGAAAGGATGTCAAAGATTGAGGAGATTGACCCCCATGTTAAAGCATACTTATACGATATTGGCTATCATAGATGGTCCCGAGTACATGCTATGGTGAACAGAACTTGGACTATGACATCAACTATTGCAGAGTCGTTGAATGCTGTAACAAAATATGCAAGAGAGCTGCCGATAGTAGAACTATTAGAATATACGAGGACCCTTGTTGAACACTGGACAAAAGAAAAGTTATTGAAAGCAAAGGGTACATTCACATACCTTGGATACAAATTCAACAAAGAGTTGGATGACAACAGAACATTATCGCACAAGCTTAGAGTAAGATCTGATTATTTATTGAATCAAATTCATAATCAGGACAAATGTAGATATTTTGTATATAGTTTGATTTTAACCGTATATGAATTGTTTTTTTTTGTAATGTACTCGTAGGTGAGGGCTTCAACAGACTACATCCATACAGTACCAGATGGTGTGAGGCGCTATATTGTTTGTTTTGAAAATAAAAAATGTAGTTGTGGGCAATTCCAGCTTGATGAACTACCTTGTCCACATTCTTTGGCTGCTTTAAGACATATGGATTAGTCTTTTGAACAATATTGTTCTCCTTATTACACAAGGGCGAACCTCTTGCGTACTTATGAAATACCAGTTAATCCCTTGCCTGATGAAAGCAAATGGAATGTGCCACAAAATATAACTGAAGAAGTAGTACATCCACCTAAAGGAGGTAAAAGGCAGCTAGGAAGACCTCAAAAAGAAAGATACAAAACATATGAAATAAATTCAAAGAAGTACAAGGTTTCATGTGGCAACTGCGGATGAGAAGGGCATAACAAAAGATCTAGCAAGAATGCACCCAAAAAGAAATAAATTTTATGTAGTTAACAGAATATTTCATAAAAATTTGTTGGTTAGTCCTGGATAACAGATTTTGATGTGTAATTGTTGGTGTTTTGTAAGATCATAACGTAGTTAGTTAGGATTTTTCTGTATTAAGACAATACTTTCATAGATTGATTTGTTTATGAATGGGATATATATACAATCTAGAACTTTTTTACAATCTATGAAATTATTTACATAGTTGTTAATGTATTTTTGCAGTTTATCTACAATAAAACTATATAAAAAAAATATTATCTGGAATTTACTAAGTTTATACATTATAAATCAGTAGGAAAGTAGTTAAAAACTTAAAATATTATAGATGAAGTATTGTTTACATTCAAAAAATAAATATAAAAGAAACAAAACACACTATTAAATATATCTACGAATTATATACAAATATAACTACAAAAAATCTATCATATTTGTAGCTGATATAATAGCTAAATTAAAATTCAAGTAGAAACAACCTATATGGTGAAAATAATGTAGATGAGGTACTTTATACATTCAACAAATTGAATTTAAAAGCAATAAAATTGTTAGTTACTGATGTTTACACATTATCTACAAAAAAACAATAAAATAACTACATATTTTTTGTTGACAGAATAACTGTATAAAAATCCAGTTGGAAAGGATTTATATGCTAAAAATAATGAAGATCAAGTACTGTAAAGATTCAACAAGTGAATATAAACCTAACAGAATGTTTCCATTTGAACTACAATACCAGATAAAAAGAAAAAGAAACAAAGGCTACTATAATTGTAACGCAAGTCTGCTACAATTAAAACAGAATAAATTGTTCAAAAACTTGTCAACCATCTTTCTTATAAACTAGCATCAACTAAACAATTGTACTACATGTTCCATACAAAACATTACAACTACTTCTTCTTTCTCTTGACTCATGTTTTCTCATTCAAAGATGGTGCACCTTTCCGCCTTGCCAATTTGTCTGTCACCTCACTATTACTAATTGCGCCATGCTCCTGCTTCTTTCTAGCATAGTCCCAAAGTAGCGCTCTATAGCGTCTACGATGTTGGTCAATATCAGAAAGGTCTTCTGCCGGAATAGATAACTCTCAAAGACTAACACACTCTGCAAAGGCTGCTACAAATACACCACAATCGCTGTAAAAGATAAAAAAAAAAATCAATATTTACCAAACAATCAGAAAAAAAGGTTAAAAGTATAGAAAGAAAGAAGATTTTTGTTACAGTGAACCTTCTTTTTGTTGTGGTATTTCTCCGACAATCCATTGAATGTTAAGAGGGTCGGTAACAGGTTTCTCAATGTGTGCTTTTGTATTCTTGAAGTTGATATCTTTACGCTTCCCATAAAATCCGGTGCATGACAAATACAAAGGGATAATAATAGAAAACTTGTCGACACAAGATTCAACAATAAGGTGGTTGTGTGAAGAGACCATGGAATCATACGCATAAAGACACCTTTCTACAATGTAAAAAACAACCAACATCCAGTGGAAATTTTCTACAATGTTGACAGACAAGATGACATAATCAACTTCATCTCATGCAATATTTGCGAGTAGTCTATACCCCAATATATATGCTGCTATAACGTTATGGGGGTTGACAACATAAAACTTCTTTTCTTGAGAGAATTTTGGAACTTTTCATAAAGCTGATCAATCCTAGTCTTGAACGTAAACCTGGTCTTGTTGTGGGGGCCATGCTTGCCTCTTTTTCTAAAGTAATACATTATAACATTAATGTCAACAAAAACATATTGCATTTATTATACAAGTTATCTTCAAATATTCTACAGAAAACTACAAAATAACTACAATTCATACATAAACAAAGTACAAAAAATCTATCATTCAAAATATAAATAATCTATAAATTATCTACAAAAAATATACAGATCAAATACATTGAATATTACCGAGTCATTGAGGGTTTGTCCTAGGTGTGCCAGGGAAAAGAACCACTCCTTCTTGTCAACCTTTTCAACTCCAAGATACAACTATGACTTAATTATGTTGTCCTTTATATAATACAGAGCCTTCCTCCTATATGAACAACTAGAAATTAAAATAAAATTGTTGAATAAAGTGAATGTGTAAAAGATGAATACTGAAATAAAAGTGTCAAATTGTGCAACCTAACCTCTTTGAACCTTTGTCGATACCATAGTATAACCACTTGTGGAATTGATCCAACAACTCAAGGTCTATATTTTGACCAATAACACTAGTAAATGGGTGCTTGAGGTAAAAATTTTGAGGTCCAATCGAGGTGCTACCACCAGAACTGTATAAAGGGAGAAATGGTGATCGGGCATGCTTTCCCAGCTGCCTTGTTCTACCTTGCTCCACGGGTTGTATAGGCTCGCCAAACTTAACCAACTGGGAGAAGTTGTCAGGCAGCTCGAAATCATCAAGCGTAACCTCCTTATTCTCACCTTCGGATTATTCTAAATCATATACATTCACATACTCTGCCTATTCACCTACATTGTCATCTTCCGAATTCTGCTGTTCACTTTGAGCTGCTACTGTCACTCCGTGAATTGGAGATTGTGCATGCATATCTTCCCTCTCTGTAACCCCATGTATATATAACTTAATGGAATTGTAAAAATATTGAAACAAAAAGAAAATATCTCTGAAAACAATTTCATACCTGCATTCTCTTCATCAACTGCTCCTTCAAAATATTTATATAAATCAACACGTGCTGGATGATTTTCTTCACCAAGTGCACATTCAACATGTTCTGTTTTTTTCATTTAAAATATTAAATCATAATGTATAGTATTAGCTTGACAATTTATGAAGATATGAAGGTGTGTCATAATATCTACATAAATATGTATACCTGTGCCAATAAGCTGGATTTAATTGTATATATTATGTATATATATAATATAGATAAATTGTAGTTATGTTTTATATACTTTGTAGTTATTTTGTAGATATTTTGTAGATAAATATAGATATACTGGAGATCTATTGTAGTTACATGTTTTGCTGGGGCTGCCCTGCACTGGTTCACCACTATTGAACTGAAATTGCTGATTGTTCTTGTCTTTTGGTTGGTCAGTATTTTTTGTTGAACTCCCAGCAAATTGTAAGTTTTTTATTAGTTAGGATATATATTTTAGAGGTGACATAAATAGTTTTTTTTAATATGATTAAAATTCAAATGTTACCTTTGCATCAACTTGATCATTTGGACTGTTTATCACCTGCAAAACAGTCTTGACTGAATCCTTTATTACGTCTCGAAGGCTACCTACTTTTTCAAATACATCTTTCCGAAACTTTTCAAGCTTTTCATCGACCTACATAATTAAAAAAATACATAGTTAACTTCAGGAATATGTCTTAAAATATATTTAAAAAATATACACTATTATATATACATCACAATGCTTTTTCGGACTACATGTTACCTTCTCAACACCTCTTTTAAACTTTCTTATTTTATGAAGAATAGACTCCTTCTCCTCTTTTCCAATTGATTCTTTTGGTTCCAATGGAGGAGCATCAACTTTTGGATTCTCAGAAATATGTTCAACCTCTTCAATTGTGTACTCAACTTTATCAGGCAAAGATATCACCGGAGGCTCTTCAGGTGATTCATTTATGTTGGTAAATTGAATGATGAAAAAAAATAAATTAGCTTGTTTAAGGCAGGCTATGTATATAAATTGTAGATATTTTGTAGTTAAATTGTATTATCATAAATAAAGACCATTTACCTTCACCGATTCAGGCTTGATCATTTTGTCTTCAATTACAGCTAACCAAATCTGACCCTTAGTAGTTGACCAGTTTAGTATGCGAGGGATTGAATTAGAAATCTTTGTAGCTATATCAATGTTGATGGAGGAGCAACACTCATACAACTATACTTGCATGGCTAGGGGAATCCTCGAATGAGATAAGAATGAATGAAAGGATTTAGCCCGTGCCTAACTTATTCAATCAACTGCCTGTAAGACTGAATACCCCATGGAAATGACTCGTACTTATCGGATTCCACCAAATAAAATCTAAAATGGTCAACCGACCAAATATGGTCTCTCTAGGAAGGACAAATGAAGAATTCTATGAGATATAGAATACATAACTTTACTGCATCCTCATTATTGACCCAACTTTTGTTGGTTACTATCTGTTTTAAGTATGTCTTCTCCACTTTTACCTTGTTTGAAAAGTAACTGCTCATTATCTTACTGACATAATTAGGAGTGTAACCAAAGTCTGTCATCTCAGTACGACATCTAAGACCAATTATTACTGCAAACTCTCTCAATCCAAAATTTAACCTCTCACCTTTTAACTCAGCTGAAAAATAGAAAGTATCGAATGATTTCAGTTCGTACTTCATAAGAAGATAAATAACTTGATTCTGCATGCATAAATTTAAAAATGACAGTAAATAACCAAAGCATGTCTCCTTGAACAGCTTCAAACTATTTGGAGACAAAAGCGCTTTAATTTGGCTAGGAATGCTAGGGTTACATAATGTCTGGAATCTAAGCACCCCATAATCAACATTATGGGATGCAAAAAAAATCCATTCTGCAAAATTCAATAAATGTATCAATATAGTAATTACAAAGCACAGATATATTTGTATTTTATCTACAAAATAACTTCAGAAATATACAATATAACAACAATATTAAACAGTTCAACAAATCTACAATTAATCTTCAAAACTAGGACAAATAATTTCACATTAATTTATTGATTAAAAATATAGATACATTTGCAGTTTATATACAATATTTCTACGAAAATCAACAAAGCAAAAAAAAAAAAAAAACACAGATTATGTAGATTGTTAAGAACTAAAACAGGCGAATTAAGTAGTGAAGAAATTACTAAATTCTTACCTTCACCAATGAGTATTTTCGAACATTTTTAGGAGATTTAACACCATGGGCTTTTTTTTTTTTGAATTTTTCTTCTTTTTGGGAGTTTTTGAACTGGGAGCCACCTTAACTTTCTTTCCAGGTTTACGAATGGGCACATCTTCTACAAAATCATCATCGAACACTATCTCTTTACGTTTCTTATCCGCTTGTTTGATTTTCCTCGAAGATTCTCCAGCATCGAAATCATGTTTGAGTTTAGTTCTAGCTTCAGCCCTGATTTGACGCGGAGAAACACTATGCTTCATATCTACAATTGCATGTGCAGATTTACCTTTATTTTTGG
>MU680557.1:6115-50946 GCA_026770625.1 Nicotiana glauca | reverse complement strand
AAAATCAAAAAAAAAAAAAAAAAAAAAAAACACAGATTATGTAGATTGTTAAGAACTAAAACAGGCGAATTAAGTAGTGAAGAAATTACTAAATTCTTACCTTCACCAATGAGTATTTTCGAACATTTTTAGGAGATTTAACACCATGGGCTTTTTTTTTTTTGAATTTTTCTTCTTTTTGGGAGTTTTTGAACTGGGAGCCACCTTAACTTTCTTTCCAGGTTTACGAATGGGCACATCTTCTACAAAATCATCATCGAACACTATCTCTTTACGTTTCTTATCCGCTTGTTTGATTTTCCTCGAAGATTCTCCAGCATCGAAATCATGTTTGAGTTTAGTTCTAGCTTCAGCCCTGATTTGACGCGGAGAAACACTATGCTTCATATCTACAATTGCATGTGCAGATTTACCTTTATTTTTGGGTGAATGTGGTGATAATACACCCAAATTAAAAGAAGGTATATCAACTTCTAGATCTTTTTTAGGGTTGTACTTTGAAGCTTTGTTTTTCTTCATTGAGAAAAATTTAAGCTGTAGGTAAATTTGTGTTTGAACTTTGAAGATTTGACTTCAATTTTGACTGTTTTGTAGAAGAAAAACCTTGATTTTGGACGTTAATGGTAGAGGGTTACCTTTGTTTTTCTGGTTTTAGCAGAGGGAATATTAATTTGAATCGTGGGTGTGTTGTGATATGTGAGTGAGGGTGTGAGTTTTGGAGAGAGAAACATAAGGGGAAAGGGGGGGAGGGGAGATATAGAGGAATATGCGGTACCATAATTTAAGGACTGATATATGGTACAATTAATGTACAGTTAAAACATCTTATGGTATAGAATTGGTAATTAGGTATACTAAATATAATTATATCAAACCTTAAACATTGAGGGTAATATAGTTTCATATATGGCATAGGAATGTAAAAATTTCATTAAAAATTTGCCAGATTTACAAGTGATCATTCACAAAATAGCCACAGTTTTAAAAGTAATCAAAATTGAGCTACTTTTTATGTAAAGATAAATCTGAACGAAAACACTGTTCAAAATCCGAAAAATACTCCAGCATATTATACTGGAGTTCCAACATAACTGGAACTCCAACATATTATACTAGAGTTCCAGCATAAGTATACTGGAACTCCAACATGGACTTATGCTGGGACTCCAGCATAATATACTGGAGTTCCAGTATAATATACCGGTCCATTATAATATGTTTGAAGTTCATACACAGATGCTCCAATCTCCAGTATATTATGCTGGAACTTTCTGCATGTTGGAGTTTCAACATAATATGCTGGAAGTTGATACACAGTTGCACCGATCTCCAGTATATTATGCTGTACCGGTCCTTGTTGCAACAAAATAGTAATTATTTTTCAATGACATTGCAAACACTGGTTATTTTTGAATGACCACTTCGAAAAATAGTTAGCCCGTACTATTTTTACGGTTAACTACTCTACTGTCTCGGGGCGACTTCTACTTTTAAAATTATGATATCAGATTTAATACTTTATTTTTGATTCGGATATAACATTTGCACTTGCGTCTCTTGAAGCTAATGCCCCAATCAGTGAAGAATGTCTCGTGCACGCTTCACACCTTGTGTTATTCTTCATTTACACTAGGATCATCTTGTGCACGCTTTGACCCTTGGTTTGTTCATTTTGAGAGCTTTAAAATTTTTGTTTTAATTTTCTTTTGACTATTTTCTGTAATTTGTGTTGAAAGTATGATTACATACTTCAAATATTTGTGTGCATGTATAATTCCATCAATGCAAAAAGAAAAAAATATAACATATGCATAAGAATGAAAAATTTGCTCGTGACTTATAGTAAAAATTGCACGGGCGCCTTATTTCGTCGCTCACATTTAACCTATACCCATACTTTTAAAATTATTTAACTTATACCCTAGTTTTGTCAATCAGACCAGTCGTCGCATCCTCTTCTTCCTCCTGCGACCTATGCATCCTCCTCTTCTTTTCCTCCTTTTCTTCTTCTTTTTTCTCTCAAACATGAGACTTTTTGTAAGTATTATTGATCGAATATGAAGTACACAATGATTTAGCACTAGGGTATGAGTTTTGAGTTAAAATCACCATTAAAGGAACTTGAAACTCAAATGAGTAGATGTTTGAAGATCTAATCTTGAAATCATCTGGGTATTTAAATATGTAGTTGAATGAACGTATACCAACATTGATTTGAAGATTTGAACTTGAAGTACAAGGCACGAAACTGCATTAAAACTATTTGAGTCTCGAGTTCAAATTTACAAAGATTTTGCTATTGCAATTTCAAGTTTGTTTATTCAAAATTATTTGATTAAAATCCTTGGAACTGTATTCCTTGTTGGAAACATTATTAAACATTGTCGGGGAGCGTCAAACCTCGAAGAAGCATCCGAAACTTAATTATTTAACGTCTTCAAGGATATGATCTGAAGTTTGGGACTGCAGGGCATAACTTCATACATTATCAGGTTAAACTTTGTCCGAAGTTTGGAACTATCAAGAGAGACTTCAGACTAATTTGTCTGAAGTTTGCTATGAATTGAAATTTTCCTGATTGCCCTTGCAAGTTAGGACAAACTTCAGGCAAAATATTTGAAGTTTTGCTTTGATAAGGTCACACTTCAAGCAAAAAATTATGAAGTTCAAACTTCAAACTTGTTGTATTAAATAAGTTTCCAATGGTTCGGTCTTGTTGAGAATTGACGCGAGAGCTTTGCTATTAGTGAAGTTTGCCTTGCACTATGAACTAAAGTTTGTATGATTCAGGCAAACTTCAGACGAAAACATCTGAAGTTTGCTTTGATAAGGCCACACTTCAGGCAAAAAATTTTGAAGTTCAAACTTCAGACATAAATTTTTGCTACTTCAAGCACGTATGTCTGAAGTTATCCGAAAAGTGGGTAGACTTGTAATTTTTAATGCAAAGGTGGGTATAAGTTTAATCGTGACCCCAAAACTGGGTATAGATGCACATGGCCATAATACCAATGATGCTTTTCTACGAAATAACATATTTAATTGGGAAAATGATACTATATAGCCGCTCTAAAAATAATAGCCGAAAAAAAAATATATATATATATATATATATATATATATATATATGTATATGTATATGTACAAAAATTATATAAATTTTATATATTATTTCGACTACTAAATATAAATAATTTCAGGTGCGGGCTAAAAGTGATAATACGGGAGAAATTTAAAAATAGTCAGATTTACCACTGGTCATTGAAAAATAGCCAAGTTTCAAAAGTCATCGAAAGCCACTTTAAATCTGAGCGAAAATACTGTTCAAAATTCAGAAAAGACGCCAACAAATTTTACGGGAGTTCCAGCATAAGTATGCTTGAACTCCAGTAAATTTTACGGGAGTTCCAAGATAACTATGCTGGAACTCCCGCAAATATTACGGGAGTTCAAGCATAATTATGTTGGAACTCCAGTAAATTTTACGGGAGCTCCAGCAAGTATAATTGTCCAGTATAATATACTGGAGTTTGGAGCACTGTTGCTCCAGTCTCCCGCAAATTTTACAGGAGTTAGCAAAGTATACCGGTCCAGCATAATGCTGGAGCTCGTACACAAATGCACCAGAACTCCCGTATAGTATACTGGACCGGTCCCTATTGCAGCAAAATAGTGGCTATTTTTTATTGACTTAGTAAATGCTGGTTATTTTTTATTGATCAGTGTGAAAACTGGCTATACCATGATATTTTGTCTGATAATACCTCTATTTAGGGCAAGGATCTATTGGGTTTCATGTTTTTTGGGCCTTGTTATGAATTCAGTCGTTGATTGTTAATTGGGCCACGGCTGGATACCAATACGATTTCACTGCTACTTTTCCAATTTTAGTGGAATCGGTGAAAAATGATTTTACAAACGATAACGTATCCCCCATGTAGATTGTGAGGTGACTGATGAAAAAATTTGTCTGCCTTAAATTAGGATTATTTAGTTAGTTAGCAAAATAATTACATGTGGTTAGATGCAATATGAATGCAGGCCCCAGAAAATATTCCCCAAATCTTTTACTATTTCCATTCTTTAGTGTAGGATTACAGGGATAGAAAGATCCTTGACAGACAAGAGATCTTCAAATAATTTGGGTCCGTAATTAAAAATTAAAACAGAAAAAGAAAATCAAGGGGTGTAACATGATGTTAGTTGTATTTTTTTCAAAGTGTATTCTTTGAGGTTAATTAATCTGTTAATTATTCATATATTTCAGATCCTGGAAATTTGATGTTAGTTAATCTGCTCTCTCTCGTGGATCCATCTAAAACTAACATTGAAATCTGCTCTCTCTCGTGGATCCGTCTAAAACTAACATTGACTATTTCAAAATATTTTCCTTAAAGAATTAATTGACTAAAAAAGTAGGCTACACCTACATTAATGAAAAGGATCAACATTTCTAAAAATGCGAAGACATAATTAAATGAGTATAATCTTTACATAATTAAAAATATACACACACACATATGAGAGTGTCTATATATATATATATATATATATATATTTTTTTTTTTTCCGAATATGTCTATGTCGTAGACTAACATCTGGTTTGAACTAAAACAGAAACAACTTTTATAGAGAGAAATTAGAGATGAACTTAAAGACATCCTAAAACTAAAATAAAATTAACCAAATATTGCCACACAAAAAATCTAATGTCAGTTAATGTCTTTAGGAAAATAGAAAGGAGAAGATGCATTTAGTACTAATTTTGTCCCCACTTATCAATCACTCTTTTGCTTTTTGATTGTCAAATACTACTCTAAATTAGATTAAAATTATTAAAAATTAAAATATCATCTAATATGAAATAATTGCAACTCATAACACATTTTTCCCCTAGTTTATAGATATTTAAATTTTTACTTGTGATAAGAATATATCTGATAATTAATTTAGTTTTTATTTAACTAAGCTCCAAAAACAATCAAATTGATTCCTTCCTTTTTACTTGATTCGTATAAACTTTAATCCAGTTCATGTTGTGTAAGGTCCGGAAAATATTTTTTATCTGAACTTTTTGCAAATCCAAAATTCGATACTTTTTAAGAGATCTGATTTATTTCACTAGACTCTTTGATGATATTAAAAAAAATTGATTCTCATTCAACAAAATGAGACAAAAAAGAAAAATTCAATAATTGGAAAACAAAATCCACAGAGATTCAAAAGAGAGACTCGTTAGTTGTAGAACGGGGTCCCACAACGGCAACTAATCATAATCACTTTTTCTCTGCCCACCACATGGGCCTTAGAGCATCTGTCGCAATCCCGTAGATATCCCCAACTACCAAGGTCAGTTTCGTCCTTTTATTCATCCGGTCTATATAATAGACCCGCGTTAAGTATACACTCCTTACAATTCCAAACCGCAAACCGGAAAAGTTTCTCCACACTCTCACACGCCACTAATATTCCTACACAGGGAGATGTCGCCGGAGATCGGGAAATCAATGAAGATCCATTACATCGTTAAGATTCGTCAGATGCTTCGACATTGGAAAAAAAGAGCTGTTTCGTCTTCGTCTAAACGAATAGCTCCTGATGTGCCCGCCGGACACGTGGCAATCTCGGTAGGCAGTAGCTGCCGGAGATTCGTCGTGCGAGCGACGTACTTAAATCATCCCATTTTCAGGAACCTATTGATCCAGGCTGAGGAAGAGTACGGTTTCTCGAACCATGGAACCTTGGCTATACCTTGCGACGAGTTCGTGTTCGAGGAGATCCTTCGGTTTGTCTCTAGATCCGGATCGGGTAACCCGACCCGTTCATTGAGCCTTGAGGATTTTCAGAAATCATGCAATGCAAAGTACCGGAATAGTATGGAGAATTTTGGTGAATCTCGGCCATTATTGAGATGTACTGGAAAATCTGTTTGTTAAAGATTAGAAAATTCGATTAGGCAGTAGAAATTTGTGATGTTGCAATTAACGGAGATGGCGAAAGGAACCTTTGAGGACTGAGTCATCCCGAATTGTGATTGTAAAGAGCGTCTGATTACCTTGCTAGTATTTTTTTTTCTTTCTAAATTTTACAATATTATTATTCTGCCTTTTTTGTTCTTTCTACTCTAGAAAAAGTTGTACAATTTGATACGTAATTGATATACTATAATGCTCTTCAAATCATGGAAATTATGAGATTTGGCTTTTGATTTGATGGTCCGAGCTTTAGAGAGAATTATGGAAAATATAGTGAATATTCTTTAGCTCGCCATTTCTTTACATGTATTATCAGTCTCATGCACGCTAAAAAGGCGAGTTTTTTAATTTTCATTGTGGTGTTCTTTCTTTTTCCCCTGTATATTTCTTGATGTTAAAGAAATATAATACTACAATCTAGTGCATGAAATGCAACCATTTGAAAATTTGTGATCCCACAATAAAGATCAGGAGAAATCATCAATAACAATAAGCAAGTCCAAATTAATGATGGTTTTCCTATTAAAAAAAAGTTGGCAATTTTGCAAACTAAACTTGTCTAAAATATTTGACATTTTAGCAAAATAAAAATTTATTTTTACTAGTATTTATCTCATATCTAATCTTACTATTCTAATCAGTTGAGTAGTAATTAAGTGAGATATTTAAAGATAAATCAAGATAATTTGGACAACACAACTGTTCAGTGACTTCTATGTATAGATGGTGTGTAAAAATGTTAAATAGTAGTACTTATAATTACATCATACTTAAAGTATTATTTGCTGATATTTTTGTATACAAATATCAGTTGATAATCTTGAAAAAGGAATTCAAGTCCTCTATACTCTATAGTATATAAGTTAAATTCAATTCTTAAAAGACAAATCACACATCAAACATAGTTATACACAGAGTGGTGAAGATGTAAAATCACTTTTTAGCTCTTTGAGCATATTTGGGTGAGTACTTTACCTTTGTGTGTTTTTATTTGCCAATTTGATACTTTTACTTATCGTCTTATCTCCTTTAGGATGCGATCTTTTCTGAACTCCATAAATACGGAAGGCTTGGTGCACAGAGTTACTTTTTCTTTTATTTACCGTTTACAAATCAACTGACAGATAATAATAATATAAAAGCCAAGGCAAAGGTAAAAAGGGCAACTTTTTTTTTTACAGATCATGAGCTTGAAAAATGTCAAAATATTCCCTCTCCAAAGTCCAAAAGCAACAATTAATTCACCAAAAGGTGCATTTTTGGGTCCCTCCATTAGCTGTTGGCACCTTCATTAGGCACTATCATTGTGATATTGAAAGCATATTTTTGTTAATCATAATAACGTGGATAAGGAGTTGGAGACTGACTAATTAGTGGTCTAAATAGATAGGAGCAAAAAGAAACATAATATTCTGTTGATGAGACAACGAATTTTTGTTTTTCTGGTTCTCATCAAATATTAGTTGGATTTGGGCCCAATTGAAATTAGAGCTAGCCAGCTATACTAGGACTGGACGCAACTTTATAATATGGACTTTCAATTTGGGGCCCTTCCAACTGCTTGAAGTCCACATCAAACGGAAAAACTGGAGAACTTGGCTACAACGGCTTAGATTTTTAGGGCGTGATTTAAGCTTACCCCACTTTCAACCAAGAGGTTGTGAGTTCGAGTTTCCCCGAGAGCAAGGTGAGAAGTTCTTGGAGGGAAGGATGCCGGAGGTCTATATGGAAACAAACTCTCTATCCCAGGATAGGGATAAGGTCTGCGTACACACTACCCTCTCAAGACTCCATTAAGTGAGATTATAGTGGGTTGCTGTTGTTGTTGATTTAACCTCTTATTCAAGAGATTAAAAATGAACGGTTGACACGAGTTCACATTCTTTATGTTGATTCCTGGGGTAAATTGATTCACATATTAGCTATATTGTGATTAATAGTGGCAGGATTGTAATGCGGTAATTAATAATGGAGAAAATAATATGCGGTGATTAATAAATAATCTATCTATCTATCTATATATATATAGTTGGGATAATAAAAGATGAGTTGGCACCTCTCTTTGTCAAATATTCCTATTTATCTTTTATCTCCTTTTTTTTGGATTTCTTTTGGGCAATTTCCTTCCGTTATATGTGCAACATTTATTTTATAATAACTGCTATATCTTTCCTATTCATAACCCCCGAGAGGCCAAGAATGTAAAAATTTATGACAGATTATTATGTTTTCTCATATTTAATTCCTCACTTGATTTATCAGATTGTATCTCATCTTCATAAAGTTATAATCCAACAAATGGGTCTCCGAAACTTGGATACCTAGAGCTGGATCTTGTGTTTGTATTTTGCAGTGCAGTAACATAAAAGAAGTTATACATATAGAGCAGGATAACTATGTAAATATAGTTATGTAGGATAATTATGTTTTCCTGATCTTTCTATTAAAATGCAATGACTATTACGGGTATCATCAAGCTAAATCTTTTTAATTTGCTTTTCTTTTCTTTTTTATCTAGGTTATTTGTAAGGTTCCTTTATTTTTTTTAATTTTTTTTATTACCTATGTAAAGTACTCTTCATATCTTTTTTGGACTGAAACATGAGATTATTAGAGTAACCTAGAAAATATTTGCATCACAAAAGTTTTCTTTTATAAATTGTCTGACAAATTTGTTAATTGTTTATCTTTCTTTTTCTTTTTTAGAATTAAGTTATTGAGTTCTAATTTGGAGGAAACATCAAATGGATTGCCATGCCTGTGTTTTTACTAATACTGTTTTATTCTTTGAGTTATGTTATTATTGTACTACTTTTTGACGAATAGCTAGAAATTACTAGAGAAACTTGGAAAATATTTATACACTATCTATAAATGCTCTCTTTTTCTCTTCCACTTTTCAATTTTTTAGTAAAAGCAGAAAATATGTAATCTTTTTTTAAGTTTTTTTTCCTCCATTTGTAGCTTCTGGTTTTTAGTTGTGATTAGTCGGATAACAAGGGATGCTGAATGAGCTCATGGAGAGAAAAGTATATGATTTTATACACTTTTATCTATTTAACTCACTTTTACCAAATCTGAAGACAAGGGTTATGAGAATTACTTTTATTGCTTTGTAGTTTTGTAAATTTGTGACTTTATTGGCAAAGAGAAATAGTAAACCACAATATGATTTCATTGTCTTAGAAAAATCTAATTTGTGAATTTGAAATATTTCGGTTTTTACAATTGCGCACGGACAAATTTACTAGTTAGTAATAAATTCATGCCTGTATTATTCGATAGCACCAGTATTACTTGATACTAGCCACCCAAAACGTTGCATAATTGTGCAATCAATAAAATATTGTAGTAAGTATTACTTTATGCCTGATTTTTAGTTGTGATTAGTTATACCACAAAATTAACCAAACGACCCCTAGTGTTGATTTACCTGTATTGGTTCATAACACACATTCACATCCCTTTTTCTAAGGAAGAGGAAATGTTTGATCATATTTATTTCTCGATCCAAAAAATATAGACAGATTAAAGACACATCTTCTTTTCCTTCTTCTACTTAAACAAGTTTATAGACCTTATACATTATTCATCGATGGGTAGTTCTGTTGCAGTGTTATAAGCGTATGGAGAAAAGGTCACGTCGTCGTATTAGGTAGCTCTAGGTTAGGGTGGCCAAAGGTGCACATGAGAATGCTCCTTGTGTGTTCCACAATTTGCATTATATTGCATGGAAATTAAAGGAAAAATGGAGATGGGACGTACTAAAGGAAAAATGAAAGGGAATTGCACATGCCTAGGCTCCAATAATTTAGTCCCCACAAAGATTTCACATTCCTGAGAATCCTCATCTGCTCTTGTGAGCGCGAGCTTGAATCGTTATATATGCATGTTAGCTTAGTTTAGGAGGGGCAAACGGGCATGTCGGGTCGGATATGGTTCAGGTCAGATATATGTAATGAAAAAATGGATCGACTATCCGGCCCGACCCATATTTAATACGGATAAAAAATGAGTTAACCGGCGGATAATATGGGTAACCCATATTATCCATGACTTCTTGTATATGATCATTTTTGGGAGAATTTTTAGTCTCCCTAACTTGAGGAACCCCCAATTTGAGGGTTTACATATGTAAAAATTAGACCAATTGATTATCCACTTGGTTACTTATTAGTTATTCATTTTCTAAATGGATAATATGGTTCTTATTCATATTTGACCCGTTTTTAAAAAGTTTATTATCCAACCCATTTTTTAGTGGATAATATGGGTGGTAACTATTTTCTTTGAACCATTCTGCCACCCCTGCCTTAATTACGTTATTCAAAAGATTGTATCTTTATCCTGCATCTTTATTTTTTCAAAAGGTGGCCAAGTAACGTTTTAATCGCCAATTGTTTTGACAATGAGTGTAGTAATATATACGAGACTTTTAAAATGACTTAATTATATAAATAGTTGAAGTTAAAGAAAATGTGTTTGCTATATATGCATGATTACTTGTACGTCCACCCGAGAGCCTTGTCCAAAGGTTCTTCTCAACACCATAATTGAGGGGGGCAAAGACGTACGTTATGAAGTAAAATTGTGGGCCGCTGATATTGTACTGAAGAGGACAAGAGTAGGCGTTGGAATGAGTGGAGGGCAAAGCTTCATGACTTACCCGTACATAGTCGTTCACCGGTACAAATAGAAGATATAAATTCACCCACTAAAACTTAAATAGTTGAAAAATGTTGGTTAACTGGGTCGCCCCGACCCGATTAGGAGAAAATAATTTCAATTTTGGACGGGGAGTTACTGGTACAGTCAAACTTCTCTATAAACAGTCTCGTTTATTCCGAATATTTTTGTATGTTATAGCGATGTGCTGTTGTAGAGAACATATATTATAACTTAACTCGAAGATTGATTCCGGAAAAGCTAGCTTTTATACAACAACAACATCCCAGTATAATCCCACAAGTGGGGTTTGGGGAGTGTAATATGTACGCAGACCTTACCCCTATCCCGAGGGGCAGAAAGACTGTTTCCAAGAGACCCTCAGCTCAAGAAAGCAACAGGAGACGATATATTAGTACTATCAATAGACTTATAATAAAATAACATAAAATACATAACATAAAGTAACATAAAATAACAAAATAACAATAATATAAGAAATATAGGAAATACGAAAAGGATGGAGAAAATGATGGAAGGTATACTAATATCCAACAGATAGAGCCCTACATCAGTAGCTGATCAGTAGCCTCCTAAGACTAACTCCTAACTGGTTAGTCTCACTCTAGTGCGTTGTAGTAATATTCACAACTTCCCCCTAACCTACAACCTTAATGCTCGACCTCCACAGTTCCCTGCCAAGGACCATGTCCTCAGAAATCCTAAGTCGTGTCATGTCCTGCCTGATCACCTCTTCCCAATACTTCTTAGGTCTCCCTCTACCTCTCCTCGTGCCCACCACAGCCAGTCGCTCACACCTCCTCACTGGTGCATCAGTGCTCCTCCTCTGAATGTGTCCGAACCATCTGAGTTTTGCTTCCCGCATCTTGTCCTCCATGGGGGCCACGCCTACCTTCTCTCAAATATCTTCATTCCTAATCTTGTCCATTCTTGTATGCCCGCACATTCACCTCAGCATCCTCATCTCTGATACTTTCATCTTCTGGATGTGTGAGTTTTTAACCGGCCAACACTCGGTCCCATACAACATAGCAGGCCTAACCACTGCTCTATAAAACTTACCTTTTAGTAACGGTGGCATTTTCTTGTCACACAAGACTCCCGTTGCTAACCTCCACTTCATCCACCCTACCCCTATACGATATGTGACATCTCGTCGATCTCCCCGATCCCCTAAATAACTGACCCAAGTTACTTGAAACTACCCCTTTTAGGGATGACTTGAGAGTCGAGCCTCACTTCCACTCCTGCTTCCGTCGGCTTGACCCCAAATTTGCACTCGAGGTATTTCGTCTTCGTCCTACTCAGCCTGAAACCTTTAGACTCAAGGGCAAGTCTCCAAACCTCTAGCCTCTCGTTGACGCCGTGTTGTCTCTCGTCAATTAGGACTATGTCATCAGCAAATAGCATGCACCATGGCACCTCCCCTTGAATATGATGCGTTATGGCATCCATCACCAGGGCAAATAGGAAAGGGCTGAACGCAGACCCTTGGTGCAACCCCGTAACAATCGAAAAATGGTCAGAGTCGCCTCCTACTGTCCTAACCCGAGTCTTAGCTCCATAATACATGTCTTTAATCACCTTAATGTAGTCAACCAGGACCACTTTAACCTCTAAGCATCTCCATAGGACCTCCCTAGGAACCCTGTCGTACGCTTTCTCTAGATCGATAAACACCATATGGAGATCCTTCTTCTTATCCCTGTATTGTTCCATCATCCTCCTAATAAGGTGGATAGCTTCTGTGGTAGATCTCCCCGGCATGAACTCGAACTGGTTTTCTGAAATAGACACCGTCATTCGCACTCTCATTTCTACCTCTCTCACCCAGATTTTCATGGTATGACTCAGTAATTTGGTACCCCTATAGTTGTTATAGCTCTGGACATCGCCTTTGTTCTTATACAGCGGAACCATTGCACTCCACCTCCACTCTTCCGGCATCTTATTAGTCTTGAATATAACATTAAACAACCCAGTAAGCCATTCCAAGCCTGCTCGACCCACACACCTCCAAAGTTCAACCGGAATTTCGTCTAGCCCGATAGCTCTACCCCTCCTCATCTTACGCATTGCCTCCATGAGCTCATCGACCTCAATGTCCCTACAATAACTTAATTCATGGGGGTTGTCGGTATTTCTCAATTCACCTAGCACAATATCCTGATCCCCTTCTTCATTTAGCAGTTTATAAAAGTAAGTCTGCCATCTCCTCTTAATCTGGTCATCCCCCATCAAAACTTTGCCGTCGTTATCTTTTATGCACCTCACTTGGTCCAGATCCCGAGCCGTCCTCTCTCTCACCTTAGCGAGTCAGAATAACTTCTTCTCCCCTCCCTTTTCCCTAGTTCCTCATACAGACGAGCAAAAGCTACCGTCTTAGCCTCCATTACTGCCATCTTCGCCTCCTTCCTAGCTACCTTATATCTCTCACTATTCGATCTCTTCTCCTCCTCTCCAGAGCTCCCTATGAACCGCAGGTACGCCGCCTTCTTCACTTCCACTTTATCTTGGACAACTGCATTCCACCACCAGTCTCCTTTGTGGCCACGGGTGCGTCCCGAAGATATCCCTAACACCTCCCTCACCGCCTTCCTTATACATTCAGCCGTCATCGACCATATAGTGGTTGCATCCCCACTACTTCTCCAAGCTCCCATTGCCGATAACCTTCCTTCCAACTCCTGAGCTTTATCCTTGGTCAAGGCGCCCCACCTGATCCTCGGACGGCCTCGTACTGACCTATTCTTCCTCCTTATCATAATACCAATATCCATCACCAAAAGCCTATGTTGTGTTGCTAAGGTCTCACCTGGGATAACTTTGCAATCCTCACACAATCTTCTGTCGCATCTCTTGAGGAGGAGATAGTCAATCTGAGTCTTCGCCACCGAACTTTTGTAAGTAACCAAATGTTCATCCCGCTTCAGAAAACTTGAGTTCACAATCACTAGATCGAATGCCTTGGCAAAGTCCAACAGCGAAGTGCCCCCTCCGTTCCGCTCCCCGAAACCAAAGCCGCCATGCACCTCAGTATAACCAACTGCAGACGACCCAATATGACCATTGAAATCTCCTCCTATGAATAACCTCTCAGAAGGGTGAATACTACGAACGATGTCATCCAACCCCTCCCAAAAGCGCCTTTTAATCTCCTCATCCAAGCCTAGTTGCGGCACATACGCACTAACAACATTTAAAGTACACTCACCCACCACCAATTTGATAGTCATTAGTCTATCATTCACCCGCCTGACCTCTACCACCGACTCTCTAAGATGGCTATCTACCAGGATACCCACTCCATTCTTACCCCTCAGGACTCCAGAGTACCATAACTTATACCCATCCACGTTTTTTGCCCTCGATCTAACCCACCTATCTCCTGGACACACGCTATATTAATCTTCCTCTTCTGAAGTATCTTCGCCAACTCTATAGACTTACTCGTTAGCGAACCTATGTTCCATGACCCGATTCTAAACCTATAGGCTCCCTTGCCCCCTCTACCTCCTCTACCACCCGTCCCACACCCTGACTACGACCCCACACTCTGCCCCACCCGAGGTCATGCCCTCAATCTATCATCCCAGATTGCAGCCACTACACCTACGGCAAATCTCAAGAAGACTCACTAGTGCACAACGAACAACGAATCAAACTAGAAGGAAACTAGTGACTACAAGTACACTAGTTGAATGATTGAACTTTTTTGAACCAAAGTAACATCGATTTAGCTAACACCAAAAGGGAAACAGTAGAACGGGAGGTACCAACTCTCGAGAACCAAACCTGTGTTGATTTGTTGTACTTGATGTAGTTGTACACTCACGCACCGCTTCCCACCGCCCGTTGCGGACGCTTGTCCTGGTTGCTCTCCTTTGCTAGTGCTCATGCGCCCAACTTGTCTCCACAACTTCGAGAATTTCCCTGAAAACACAGAAAATACCACGACCCAAAAACCAAAAAGGGTTGTCACCGCTACCACTGGTGTAGCCCTGACAGTAGTAGGGGAAATGTAGGGAAAAATCAGAGAACTACACAAATTCACCAAGTTCTACCGTGGTACAACAAAATGAACAAATAAAATTTGAATCTTAGAGTAGTTTAATAAAACTCAACTAATTAGAAATTCTGAATCTTAGCGTAGTTTCGCAAATAAAAGTTTAATCTTGAGTTAAAAAAATTAGTACACAACAAAATTGGGAACGACTAAACATATGTAATATCACAAAATTGGGCCTTTGCCAATTAATTGTTAGATCTCAAATTAGTATATCTAATGAAACAGATTGCCAGAACACTTGATAACTACTATAAATTAAGAAATAATCAGTACTCTTCTATAAATTAAAACAAATCGAAACTATTTTAGCATTTGAATAAAATTTCATATTCTAAATCTCAAAAATTGAATGAGCTATATTACCTCGATGGTGCTGCGAGAGGGAGAGGGTAGCTGGAAGGCTAGGGTTTCACCGGAAAATGGGAGAGCTCCGACCGGAGAGCAGAGAAATGAGCAATCGCAGTCGCCGGTGGAAGAGTAGAGTTGGGCAGAGAGAGAGAGAGAGAGGAGGGGTGTTGGATGATAGGGAGGAGAGAGGGTCGAGGGGACTTACCTGGGCGGAGGGTGGTCGTCGGCGACTGAACTAGTCACTGATTGAAATTTCTTATGTTACCGTTGGTAGTGAGCGTTTGGAGAGAGTAACATGGCTCTCCAGCCTAAGTGTTATTATATAGGGATGCTGTTATAAAGAGGTCTGGTTGTATTTACCACTTTTCTTCTTATGGGAAAAGATATACACCCTTTCTAGAAAAGAAATACACAGAGATTGGGTGAGAGGTCTTCTTCTCTAGAAGCCTTTCCCAAAAAACACACAAGTAATATATAGAAGACAATTAGTTTGTGAACTGAGCTTGGTTTCCTAGTGAAATATAATGCGTTGTTCTATTTGTGTCTATGCTTGGAATTACATCTTTAATTCCTTTAGAAAAAAAATTACCTGATATTTTTTTGTCGTCTTTGGAAAATGTGTTTTAACTTAATTAATCCCCCTTAAATAAGTCGCAACTATTATATTTTTTACTATATGGATTATGTTAGTTCCGGTTATTATCCTGTATTTGTAAATAATAATTCTGGAAAATAGAACATTAGCGTATAAACGTAAATATAAATGAAGCAGTAATTAATTCGAGCCCACTGAATTCACAGTGTTTCCTTAAGGAATTTAATCCCCTCTTAGTTAAGGTCTGATCAAATACCGAACATGAGAGAGCTTAAAGGTTGATGCAGACTGATTTATTACATAATTCAGATGAGAAGCCCGAATCAGGCCTGCCTGCTAGTTGTAATTAATAGAACAGATTCAATTTAGTTATTATCCTATGGCTTGCCTAAGTGTTAAGATGGGGTCCTATAGGCGTGATATCTACTGAATTCAGAAGATAGTAAGGCTTGAAATAAATGGTTTGAATGCATACTTATTAAACTTGCTAAGTGAGGGAATCAAATTATTAAAAGAGAGGCATGATTTAATGAATTGATTATAAATTCTACAACTGACAGTATCCATTATTACTGGTTTTATATCTAACACTGAATGTGGCGAATCCAATTCAATTAAAATTCCTATAAGCATACTTTCTATGCGTTACTGATTTTAAACTTTGTAGACATGGTGTAAAAAATGCAGAAGCCTTATAGATATAGTATCTAAATGCATAAGGTTTATTTTAAACCTATAAACATGGTATCTAGATGTAGAATTTGTTTACGACCTATGAACATGATATCTAGATGTAATTGAATTTGCAGAATTGAACAATTCTATAGGCTTAATTTCTATACGAAGTTTGATATGCAGAATTCAGAATAGACCTATAGGCATGATTTCTATTTGAATATGCAGAATTCAAAATACCTATAGACATGGTTTCTATATGAAGTTGGATATGCAGGAATATAGTAGTCCTATAATCATGATTTCTATATGTATTTGAAATATGCAAAATTATAATAGACCTATAGACATGGTCTCTATATGTATCTGAATATGCAAAATTGTAATAGACCTATAGACATGATTTATACATGTTTTTGAATATGCAAAATTGTAATGGACCTATAGGCATGATTTCTACCATTTGCATGTATAGTTACCCACCCTTTTTCACTAGCTAGCCACAAGCGTTTATTACAACTTATTACGAATCAGAATGAATAAAAATTACATCATAAAAAGTAAAAAAAAAGTACAACTAAATGAGAGTCTGATTCATACTTTCTATCTGAAATATGAGATAGACCAACTCAAAGACCACTGATCCAAAGCCTTTCTCCAATCTGAGTGTGTCAAAGTTCCCTAAGAGCCTCAATGGTACTCCAGGCAATGCTCACACCCAAATTATATCACTAGAATAGGGACAAGTGTAGTGCGGAAGGGCCAAATCTCAAGTGTCCAAGTTCATAGGAAGCTCAAAGGGTCCCAAGGCAAGGCTCATGAGAGGGGGAAGGGGGCAGAACTTAAAGTCTAAGAGAAAGTGCAAGTGAAGAACAAAATTCTAAGGAATAAAGGTGAGGGAAACAACTACAAACAGGTACACAAAAGGGTTCAGGGGAATAGGGGAATTGCAAAGAGCCTATTGCTTAGGCTAGGGCAAGCTTTAAGCATGCCCAGCAATGGAGGATGCTGACATGCCTATAAGTCTGCTAGAACACACAATATTAGAGGCTAGGATCCGAGGGGATCAAGTTTGAGTCATGGACAATAATTTGCAGTACTGCCATACTTCAAATCATAACATAGACACATAGGGGGTGGGGTTTTGGGATTACAATAGATTTAGAATAGGCAAAAGGAAATTACAGCATGCTAAAGTAAGCATTGAACTATACATAAGCAATAGGCAGACATGCAGGCATAGGTAGTAAATAAACACATTGTTGTGATTGCTGAAAACCTTAATCAGGACATACCAGTTTCAAAGAAGCAAAATACAACAGCCACAGTACTTGAAAAACAGGCCACAACACAAGTAACAAGAGAGAATACTTTTCGAATGTGAGTGTGAGTTCAGAAAAACTAAGAGAGTTCGTGTGTTGTGTCAATAAAAGACCATGTATTTATAATGTGAAAACAGGCAGAAAATAAGGCAAGAAATAACCATGTACCAATTAAAATCAATCAGTAGAAGAACTTCCTTTAATTAAGGAGCAAACTTAAATGGTAATGAACAGAAATCATTTAAGGAAAGAGATTCAGTAAGCATCTTGTGCAAAGTAGACAATTATGGGTAAATACATAGGAGTTTAATTAAGGAAAGCATCTATAGAATACATGGTTAAACAAATAAGGTAAGATACCCAATAAAATCAATCAGTACATAGTAAATCAAGGAGTCAGAGATTCGAAATTACTGGTTCATGAGTAAACTAAGTCAGAAAGGCTAAGGAAAGTTTTCGAATCAAACCAAGCAACAGGGAAATTAGCCAATCAAGGAAAGAATCAAGCAGACTTACACAAATGAGGTCTGAAATCAGTTAAAAAATTGAAAGTCATTTTATAGGGGAAACTCAGCATATATAAAGAATACACAAGTATTAGGCAAGCGAGGCTGAATTTAGGACAAAGAAAAAGCGTCATGCAATCACAAAAATCAGTAAGTAGTGAACTACAGGAACATGGTAGTCATCTTAGTGACAAAGAAGAGGGAGAGTATCAAATAACATGTAGAGGGTCCAATAGAAAGACCTTAGAAGAGTTCAGCAGGGAATCAAAATCATACAAAGAAACAAAGGTTGAAACAATGATTTCGAAACTCAATCGAGCAGTATATGAAACAATCTTCAGAAACTCGAATAGGTCCAAAGAAATTAAGGTTTTCAAATAAAACAAGTTCAAAGATGAAGAACAATCAAATCACATAGCGAATAGTCTCAATACCGAATGAAACCCCAAATTTTAGGGTTTTGCCATTAATCGAGTGTAGAGATGAACGGACAAGTAATCAAGGCAAAAGTACTAACGAAATGAGTTTAGAAATCTCAGAAAGAAACTGAGACTTTTAACATGCATCTTCCAGTAGAAGAACAACATAAGAAACATAGTAGAAGAGCAATATAAGAAATACAGTAGAAGAAACACCATAAGAACTACAGTAGAAGAAACAACATAAGAAATACAGTAGAAGAAACACAGTAGAACATGCTAAAAATTAGAGAAACTTTAAAGGATAACTTAACGAAACCCTAAATCGGAAAAAGATGAAGGCTCTGAAGGTATAATTTTGAAAGAACTTTGAGAAAATGTCTAAAAGCTTAGAGAAAACACTGATATATAACAGATCTAAAAGAATTGGAAAAACCTCGAAGGGTTAGGGTTTCAGAAGAACCCAGGTGATGAGAAAGGCTTGGAAAGTCATTGATCTGAGCCGGAGAAGTCGAGATCAGGCTCGAATAACCATGGCTGACTGGAGCAAGGTCGGAGACGGCCATAGAACTTGAATCAAACAAAGTCTGGGCCAAGATTCCTCATGGTCAAGCCTTGAAACCACAGTAACCAGGCGTGTAGGAGTTATAAGAGGCCGGTATAAGACTTTAATGGCCTTGGAAGACATGGATTCCGGTGGTTATAGGGTGGAAGTAGAGGGCGGCAGCTAGGGTTTGATAAGCTTTGAGAGAGAATTGAGAGAAGGGGGAGGGGGGGTTTCAAAGGCGGCTGGGGATGCAAAATGACTAGGGTTTGGGGGTAAGGGGAAATTAAAAAAGGAAAGATTAAAAGGTGGTCATGATCAACGGCTTGGATTGAATGGGGAATCCGAGCGGGTTGTTTAGAAGGGTTGTGGGTCGGGTAGATTAGGTAATTGGGTTGTCACGACCCCAGTTCACCCTCCATAAACATGTCGTGATGGCACCTAGTCCCTATGACTAGGTAAGCCTAACAATGCGGAAGGTAAACCATAATTGCGGAAGAAACTAAATAAAACTGAGTTGGTAAAATAAACAGTGTTTAAGGTGCCGCTCGGCACATGCCATAACAATTCTCGAAGCTAGCAAATCTCCCAAATCCCGGAAACTCACAAATCACAAGCTAAGGGATACATAAGAGGCTCTGACTCAAGAATATATATACAAAGGAGAAATACTGAAAGAGCAATACTTATTATAGAAAGCTGGAAAGGGACTCCTCGGTCTGCAGACATAGCAGATATACCTCGAAGTCTCTACTGATATGCCTCATTCCAAGGCTGACAGAACTGAGTGGGAGTACCTGTATCTGCACAACAAAAATATGCAGAAGAGTAGCATGAACACACCACGGCAGTGCCCAGTAAGTATCAAGACTAACCTCGGTGGAGTAGTGACGAGGAACAGTCAAGGCACCTACTAGTCAATAAACAGTATAATCATAGGAATAATGGTAACGACATATGGATATGTAAAGACTGCATGAATGACCAAGAATGCAAAAATTCACAATAAGGGATAACTACAATAAGTAACAATGAGAGCATAATAAATGATGATACGAAATGACGTCAGAATCACAACCCAAATCCTAAGGTCACAACACAGCAAGGGGGAAAACAAGTCAATAACTCATATCCTACAATGATGTTCAGAAAGGTCTTATTCAACTCTTTCCATGTTTTCACCAAGTCTCGGGCAAACCACAACTCGTGAATACCCGGTATCTGAAATCTAGCAATTGGGCATCCTGTGCCCTATCAATCTCATGGTCATGCTGACAACTAACTGGGGGCGTACCTTCCCCTTAGCAAAAATCAGGAGGAATTCGTCTCTGAAAGGAGTGTTCAGCTATGTGTATGCTTGTGCAAGTGTTTTTAACAAGAATTCTACCAACTAGAAAACATGAAAAGGAGAACGGACTGCACGTACGAATGTTTCCTCACAACTCCCAAGCGGTAACGCTCATACAGGGAAGCAACCCATAATCACAATAATAAACAAATAGGAATGCCTCCACTGGCCGTCACAATTCTATACAATCAATCCCTGACAAAGCCCACCTTATTACGCCACGTGTGCAATTAATAATATAATACGCACAGCCTTGTTTCGCCACACGTACATAACAATGTTCCCACCTTATTCTGCCACATGTGCAACCCACATATAAGCATATAATATATCCCGCCTTATTACGCCGCATGTGCAAACATCAATAACAACAATAGCATGACAATGACCTCGTGCAACCCTTTAACAACAACCACACGACAGAAACCGCGTGCATCACAGTAGCAACAACCGCACGGCAAAAACCTCATGCATCACAATATCAACAGCGGCATGGCAGACACCTCGTGCATCACAATATCAACAGCCGCATGGCAGAAACCTCGTGCATCAAATCTCAAGTACAACACAACAAATGACAATATATACATGAACAAAGCAAGAGAATCAACTCAAGAAATTTCGTTCACCAAAAGACGGTACAACTAACTCACAAGGAATAACCGTAACGGGGAAATACTAAGCGCAATACGAACAACTCAACAAGGAAGAGATAATACGAAACAATAATTCCATAATATTCAGTTCAACAACAAGGAAGTTAACATGAATCAAATAATTACGATTAAGGAAAATATCAACTAAACATAGGATATCCAACTTCTTTCCAATTACGACCAATTATTTACACGAGAGATAGAAATGATGTTTTCTAAATAAAGACAAGCAGTTTGGAATAATAATATGACTATAGAAGGGTAAATGTCTACAGTTAAACAAGTAAAAGTCAATTAGGCAACAAGAATAACCAAAAAGGGCAAATAAATTCCAGGTAGGTCATGTAGAGGTGAAACTAATAACAGGGAACTCAATCATATCAAGAACAACTTCATATTCGGTGATCATAAGGATCTAAGAACCTAAAAGCACAATTTTCCACAAATAAATCCAAGCACGCACTCGTCACCTCGCGCACAAGGAGTACAATCAACAAAGAAGACTCAAATCCTAAGGGAAAGTCCCCCACACAAGGTTATGCAAGATACTTACCTCAATCCGGCCAATTCAATACTCAATTTAGCTTTTCCTTTACCAATTCATCAATTCTTGGCTCAATCTGGCCAAAAACAACTTGAATACATCAAATAAGGCAAGAGAAAATAATTTCAATTGACTAAACTATGATTCTTATACAATTTGCAAAAAATCAACAAAAGTCAACTCCCCGGGCCCGCACCTCGAAACCTGACAAAATATACAAAAACCGAACACCCATTCCGCTACGAGTTCACCCATACAAAAATTATCTAATTCCGATACCATTTGGTCATTCAAATCATCATTTTATATTTTTGAAAGATTTCACAATTTTTCCCAAATTTTCCTTTAGATTCTCATGAATTTGATATTAAATCTAAGATATAATCACAAAATATAGTTGGAAAAGGATTAGAGACACTTACCCAATGATTTGGAGAAGTTTGGGTCTTTGGAAAATCGCCTATGGAGGTTTAGGGTTTGAGAAAATTGAAAAATAGGTGAAAATCCCGTCAAAAACCTCACTTAACAGGCCTCAGATGTCGCATTTGCGACCCAGGGTTCGCAATTGCGAACCCTTGGAAATTGCGAACAAAAAAGGGATGGCAGAAGTCACATTTGCGGCAAAAAGTTCGCATTTTCGAAATGGGCATCGCAAATGCGATGAAAATGTTCGCATTTGCGAACACACCAGAAACCAGCAATTTTCCCGACACAAAAATGAGCATAACTTCCTCATACGACGTCCAAATTCGATGATTATTTTTCCTATGGCTCAGTAATTTTAATATGGATCTAATGGTTCAAACAAAACTGAATTTGGATCTCATTTTCTCAATATCATTTTTGCTTGAAGAAACGACGATAAAGCATCCAAAAACAAGCGCAACATAGCCTAAACCAATCCGAAACTCACTCGAGGCTCCCGGGACCCCGTCTAATCACACACACAAGTCATGTAACCTAACACGGACTCGCTCGAAGTTTCAAATCACATAAAACAACATCGAAACGATGAATCAAACCAAAAATCAAGCTTACGAACTTTCAAATCTTCAATTATCGAATCTCATATCGAAACCTATCAATTCAACTCGGAATTGCGCCAAATTTTGCAGACAAGTCCAAAATGACATGACGAAGCTGCTCCAATTTTTGGAATCACATTCCGACTCCGATATCACAAAAGTCAAATGTGGTTCAAACTTCTTCATTTCTTCAATTTTTTCAATTTTTGCCAAAATGCCTCAATTCACTCTACGGACCTCCAAATCTGAATCCGGACTTGCGCCTAAGTCCAAAATCACCATATGAAGCTGTTGAGATCATCCACGACTAATTCCGGGGTCGTTTACCCAAAAGTCCAATTCCGGTCAACTTTTCATCGTTCAAACTTCTAAAACAAGGTTCCTTCTTCCAATTTGACTCTAAACCATCCGAAAGCCGAATTCCACCATGCACGCAAGTCGATACTCATATTTCGAAGTTGTTCCAGACCTTATGCCGCTGAACGAAGCTTAATTTCTCAAAATGACCGGTCGGGTCGTTACATCCTCCCCCTCTTAAAACCAACGTTCGTCCTCGAACGTGCTAAGATTCGCCTCGAAGTCCTCAAGTCACTGAGTGCGCACTTCCAAAATACACACGCGGGTGATCCCATGTCACCCCAATCTACATAAGCATGACGACACCATCTCAACTAAAATTTAGCCTTTCTAGCAATACCAATAAGCCTTCAAGCCAGAATTCTCACTTTCCATCCCTTTCCAAAAGACCCGATCCTACATCCATATCCGGTATCTGTCTTAACCAGCTACTTCAATTCAAGCCAGCACACACAGGGTACAACCACACAACATGACACATCACACATAGGCCCACAATAACGTTTCTGGTAGCAATACTTGCCTGAGATCAAACCCACACCGATCATAAGCCTCATATTCAATAGGAACTCTTTTCAAACCTCCACAACACTAGCGATGATACAATAACCACGAAAACCACATAAAAAACACCCGAATAACCAAATCTCAGCCAATACCAATCGGCACACACCTCACAAGCTAAAACTCTAGAAGCATAGAACAAAAATGAACGAATATGGGAAGGAAAAACAAATACATAAGGGAACTATCAAACAAGTCAAACTAGCACAAATTTTCTAAAACACTAATCTACAAACATATAACAAGAAGGAATGAAACATATAAAAGACTCACAAGGATCTTATACTGATATAAACCTCACTGCGGTACACAGTCCGGTCTCAACATATCAAATCACCTGAAATCACGAGGGTCCCGCCCTCAACACTGAATCACAAGTAGGGCACACATCAGCCCATCTAGAGACTCTCACTAGATTAATTCCGTCTACAATTTACAACACAGACTGGCTCCCACATCGTTGGAGCATAAAAATCATAGCTCGTAACCAAGAATACTCAGAAGTCACATCAAACCTACCAAAACAAACAACATAAATTTACTACTAGCCTCATAACTCTCGACAACGGCTAGAAATAGACGATAGACGACAACTATCACTCATAGAACCTCCCAATAGGATAATCACATAGACAGAGTGCAAATCATGAAGCGTTCCCATAAATGGAACAACAAACAAGGAAACTCACCCCGATAAGCAGAACTGTGATGAACTACAGATAGTGCCCATCTATAACAAACTAAATTCGTACCTGAATGACATTAGCTGGCGCACTGACCTCAAACCTACTATATGAAACACATCAACGAGCCAGCCCTCCCCCTCTTGGGCGCCCTCTACCTGCCTGAATACCTCGCTGTGACACATCGGTCTAAAGTTTGGGACAATCTCTCACCATATGGCTAGTATCTCCACACTCAAAGCACCCTCTCTGCTGATAAGGCGGTGGGAACTGTGCGGTACGGGTACTCTGAGACCCATGAACACCCGAGTCACCATGCAAAGCCTGAAGCGCGAACTGAACTGGCTGACCTGCAAAACCTATACCATGACGCACCCTGCCACCGAAATAAGGACCAGTATATCTCATTGGCCTACGAGGCCTCCTCGCCTCCTCAGGCCCTCTCTCCTAATCTCGGCTGCTCTCTCTCTCATAACCTTGCCTGCCCCCTCTCTCTCTAGCATGCATATCTTCTATCCTCTTGGTAATATTCACCACTTGTTGATATGGAATATCTATCTCCAACTCACGGGCCATGCTGGACCTGATGCTAGGAATGAGCCCCTCAATGAACCGACGAACCTTCTCGCGAACAGTAGAAACCAAGGCTGAGGCATGTCTAGACAAACTGGTGTAACGGACATGATACTCCGAGACGGTCATAGCACCCTGGCGCAAATGCTCAAACTCCGCGCGCCATGCATCCCTGAGGCTCTGAGGAACAAAATCTCTCAGAAACATATCTGAAAACTGGGTCCAAGTTAGTGAAGCTGCCTCGTCTAGATTGTCTAACTCATATGTGCGCCACCAATCATAGGCGGCTCCTTGAAGCTAAAAAGTAGTGAAAGAAACCCCGCTCGATCCAGATATACCCATAGTACGGAGAATACGGTAACGCTTGTCTAACTCATATGTGCGCCACCAATCATAGGCGGCTCCTCGAAGCTAAAAAGTAGTGAAAGAAACCCCGCTCGATCCAGATATACCCATAGTACGGAGAATACGGTAACGCTTATCAAGAAACCCCAAGGCATCGTCTGATGCTAATCCACTGAACACCGGAGGATCATACTTCTTGAACCTCTCTAGTCTCATCTGCTCCTGCTCGGAAGCCGCTGCCATGCCCTCTGGCTGAACTAGTACCACAGGCGGCGCAGGAATAATCTCTGGGACCTGCTCAACATGCGCTTGCTGCTCAGGAGTGCGGGCGGCGGGAGTCTGTGATCCTCCCCTAGCCTGGGATGTGACTGCAGTAAGGGGAAGCAATCCTGCCTGAGCCAAAGTGGTGTACATACTCATGAACTGTGCTAGAGTCTCCTGAATGGCTGGGGTAGTAGTAGCAGTAGGCGTGTCAGGTGCTTGGACTCCGACTGGATCAACTGGTGGTACCTCGGTGGTAGCTTGCACCGGTGCTCTCGCTGCACCACGTACGCGTCCTCGAACTCTACCCCGGCTCCGACCTCCGATGGCTGCAGTAAGGGGCGCGGGTGCCTGATCACCTCGGGTAGTACGTGTCCTCACCATCTGTGAGAGAGTAGAAGACAGAGGTTTAGAATTGTGAAGGTCAAAATATCGCACGACAGGGAAATTAAATGAAGTGGAATTTTCCTAACGGTTACATAGCCTCTCGCAAATAAGTACAGACGTCTCCGTACCGATCTGTGAGACTCTAATAAACCGGCTTGTGATCTGTGACTCCTTTGAACCTAGAGCTCTGATACCAACTTGTCACGACCCCAGTTTACCCTCCATGAACATGTCGTGATGGCGCCTGCGGAAGATAAACCATAATTGCGGAAGAAAATAAATAAAACTGAGTTGGTAAAATAAACAGTGTTTAAGGTGCCGCTCGGCACATACCACAACAATTCTCTAAGTTAGAAAATCTCCTAAATCCCGGAAACTCACAAATCACAAGCTAAGGGATACATAAGAGGCTCTGACTCAAGAATATCTATACAAAGGAGAAATACTGAAAGAGCTATACTTATTACAGAAAGCTGGAAATGGACTCCTCGGTCTGCGGATGTAGCAGATATACCTCGAAGTCTCTAGCGATATGCCTCCTTCCAAGGCTAACAGAACTGAGTAGGAGTACCTGTATCTGCACAACAAAAATATGCAGAAGAGTAGCATGAGCACACCCCGGCGGTGCCCAGTAAGTATCAAGACTAACCTCGGTGGAATAGTGACGAGGAACATTCAAGGCACCTACTGGTCAATAAACAGTATAATCATAGGAATAATGGTAACGACATATGGATATGTAAAGACTGCATGAATGACCAAGAATGCTACAATTCACAATAAGGGATAAATACAACAAGTAACAAAGAGAGCATAATAAATGATGATACGAAATGATGTCAGAATCACAACCCAAATCCTAAGGTCACAACACAGCAAGGGGGGAAAACAAGTCAATAACTCATATCCTACAATGATGTTCACAAAGGTCTTATTCAACTCTTTCCATGTTTTCACCAAGTCTCGGGCAAACCACAACTCGCGAATACCCGGTATTTGAAATCTAGCAATTGGGCATCCTGTACCCCATCAATCTCATGGTCATGCTGACAACTAACTGGGGGCGTACCTTCCCCTTAGCAAAAATCAGGAGGAATTCGTCTCTAAAAGGAGTGTTCAACTACGTGTATGCTTGTGCAAGAGTTTTTAACAAGAATTCTACCAACTAGAAAACATAAAAAGAAGAACGGACCGCACGTACGAATGTTTCCTCACAACTCCCAAGCGGTAACGCTCATACAGGGAAGCAACCCATAATCACAATAATAAACAAATAGGAATGCCTCCACATGCCGTCACAATTCTATACAATCAATCCCTGACATAGCCCACCTTATTACGCCACATGTGCAATTAATAATATAATAAGCACCGCCTTGTTTTGCCACACGTGGATAAAAATATTCCCACCTTATTCCGCCACATGTGCAACCCACATATAAGTATATAACATATCCTGCCTTATTACGCCGCATGTGCAAACATCAATAACAACAATAGCACTTCAAAGACCTCGTGCAACCTTTCAACAACAACCATACGGCAGAAACCTCGTGCATCACAATATCAACAGCCGCACGGCAGAAACCTCGTGCATCACAATATCAACAGCCGTACGGCAGAAACCTCGTGCATCAAATCTCAAGTACAACACGACTAATGACAATATATACAGGAACAAAGCAAGAGAATCAACTCAAGAAATTTCATTCACCAAAAGACGGTACAACTAACTCACAAGGAATAACCGTAACAGGGAAATACTAAGCGCAATACGAACAACTCAACAAGGAAGAGATAATCCGAAACAATAATTCCATCATATTCAGTTAAACAACAAGGAAGTTAACATGGATCAAATAATTACGATTAAGGAAAATATCAACTAAACATAGGATATCCAACTTCTTTCCAATTACGACCAATTATTTACACGAGAGATAGAAATGATGCTTTTCAAATAAAGACAAGCAATTTGGAATGATAATATGACTATAGAAGGGTAAATGTCTACAGTTAAACAAGTAAAAGTCAATTAGGCAACAAGAATAACCAAAAAGGGCAAATAAATTCCAGGTAGGTCATGTAGAGGTGAAACTAATAACAGGGAACTCAATCGTATCAAAAACAACTTCATATTCGGTGATCATAAGGATCTAAGAACCTAAAAGGGCAATTTTCCATAAATAAATCAAAGCACGCACTCGTCACCTCGCGCATAAGGAGTAAAATCAACAAAGAAGACTCAAATCCTAAGGGGAAGTCCCCCACACAAGGTTAGGCAAGATACTTACCTCAATCCGGCCAATTCAACACTCAATTTAGCTTTTTCTTTACCAATTCATCAATGCTTGGCTCAATCTAGCCAAAAACAACTTGAATACATCAAACAATGCAAGAGAAAACAATTTCAATTGACAAACTATGATTCTTATACAATTTGCAAAAAGTCAACAAAAGTCAACTCCTCGGGCCCGCACCTCGAAACCCGACAAAATATACAAAAACCGAACACTCATTCCGCTACGAGTTCACCCATACAAAAATTATCTAATTCCGATACCATTTGGTCATTCAAATCATCATTTTACATTTTTGAAAGATTTCACAATTTTCCCCAAATTTTCCTTTAGATTCTCATGAATTTGATGTTAAATCTAAGATATAATCACAAAATATAGTTGGAAAAGGATTAGAGACACTTACCCAATGATTTGGAGAAGTTTGGGTCTTTGGAAAATCGCCTATGGAGGTTTAGGGTTTGAGAAAATTGAAAAATGGATGAAAATCCCGTCAAAAACCTCACTTAACAGGCCTCAGATGTCTCATTTGTGACCCAGGGTTCGCAATTGCAAACCCTTGGAAATTGTGAACAAAAAGGGCTGGCAGAAGTCGCATTTGCGGCAGAAAGTTCGCATTTGCGAATAGGGCATCGCAAATGCGTTGAAAATGTTCGCATTTGCGAACACACCAGAAACCAGCAATTTTTTCGATACGAAAATGAGCATAACTTCCTCATACGATGTCCAAATTCAATTATTCTTTTTCCTATGGCTCCGTAATTTCGATACGGATCTAAATGTTCAAACAAAACTGAATTTGGATTTCATTTGCTTAATGTGGTATCATTTTTGCTTGAAGAAACGATGACAAAGCATCCAAAAACAAGCGCAACATAGCCTAAACCAATCCGAAACTCACCTGAGGCTCCCGGGACCCCGTCTAATCACACACACAAGTCATATAACATAACACGGACTCACTCGAAGTTTCAAATCACATAAAACAACGTCGAAACGACGAATCAAACCAAAAATCAAGCTTATGAACTTCCAAATCTTCAATTATCGAATCTCATATCGAAACCTATCAATTCAACTCGGAATTGCGCCAAATTTTGCAGACAAGTCCAAAGTGACATAACGGAGCTGCTCCAATTCTTGGAATCGCATTCCGACCCCGATATCACAAAAGTCAACTATGGGTCAAACTTCTTCATTTCTTCAACTTTTCCAATTTTTGCCAAAATACCTCAATTCACTATACGGACCTCCAAATCTGAATCCGGACTTGCGCCTAAGTCCAAAATCACCATACGAAGCTGTTGAGATCATCCACGACCCATTCCGGGGTCGTTTACCCAAAAGTCCAATTCCGGTCAACTTTTCACCGTTCAAACTTCTAAAACAAGGTTCCTTCTTCCAATTTGACTCTAAACCATTCGAAAGCCGAATTCCATCATGCACGCAAGTCGATACTCATATTCCGAAGCTGTTCTAGACCTTATGCCGATGAACGGAGCTTAATTTCTCAAAACGACCGGTCGGGTCGTTACATGGGTTTAGGAATTGGGTGTAATTATAGAGGTCCAAATTCGGATAAAATTGAAATGCAAATGGGCTATCATTTAAATAGCCATTGTCCCTCATTTATTTTATAAAAATAATAAATAATTTTTGGAAGTAAATTAAAGGCACTAAAATGATTAATAACATATAATTATCAATTTGAAAACACTCGACTTAATTTTTATAACTATAAACGTAATTAAATATTAAAAGGGACTAATATTGCAATTATATGCAATTTAGCTTTAAAAATACTAAATAAATTCGTAAAAATATCTTAGTTATGAGAATCCAATAAATAAATCACCAAAATGATAATTTTTGGAATCATTATTGGGTTTTTCTTGCTAAAATAGGGCAATAAATTGATTTAAAAAATCTTTAAAAAATTAAGAAAAATAATAAAGCCTTGGGACATACTTATATATGCATATACATGCTATTTTTAAAGGTATTTGGCATATAAAATAATACAGAAAAAAATTGGGTATCAACATAGGGCTGCCCTCCTTGTATTTAAAGGTCATGAATTGCTTTAGCAAGAACAACTTATTGTTTCCAGTTTTTGAAGCATAAATAGTCTCTAGCTTTTCCCACAGTGATCTCGCATGCGTCTCATTCACAATATGGTTGCGATCATTATTTTCAACCATTGTCATATATATCTACATACTTGTTGGTGCTCGAAATCCCAATCTTTATTAGATATACTCTCAGATTTATGAGCTGCAAAAATGGGTAGATGCATCTTCTTCACAAACAACTAGCCTTTCATCTTGCTTATCCAAATATTATAGTTACTCCCATTTAAACATACCATCTTGTTATATTCGCCTCCATTCCATAAAATTCTGGATAAATAACCAGCACTCTAATACCACTTGTTGGGACTGAAAAAATCAGTTGTCATGCGGAAGCTAGTAAATGAAACTTTAAACGACGATAAATGAGATAACAAACGAGAAATATACCAAAAGTGACACAAATATTTAACGTGGTTCGGTCAACTCACCTACGTCCATGACGGAGATGAACAATCTACTATATAAAAAGAGAGTATAAAATCGAGAGAACAACCTCACAAAGAGGCAAACACTACATACTAACATTGTCCCGTAAAGTTCTCCTCTTAAACAAGACTCTCAAACCCTCTATGGCTACATTGTGGATGCTACTGAATGAGAAGTAAGGATCCTCAATTTATAGAAGTCCAAACTTTTTCCTACAAGAAAAAGAATTAGCTAAATGTGGAAGAATTATAATTTTCTTTTACAAATATTATAGTTACTCCCATTTAAACATACCATCTTGTCATATTCGCCTCCATTCTGTGAAATTCTGGATAAATAACCAACACTCTAATACTACTTGTTAGGACCGAAAAAATCAGTTGTCCTGCAGAAGCTAGTAAATGAAACATTAAACGACGATAAATCAGATAACAAACGAGAAATATACCAAAAGTGACACAAATATTTAATATGGTTCGGTCAACTCACCTACGTCCATGGCGGAGATGAGTAATCCACTATATAAAAAGAGAGTACAAAATATCGAGAGAACAACCTCATAAAGAGGCAAACACTACACACTAACACTGTCCCGTAAAGTTCTCCTCCTAAACAAGACTCTCAAACCCTTTATGGCTACATTGTGGATGCTACTGAATGAGAAGTAAGGATTCTCGATTTATAGAAGTCCAAACTTTTTCCTACAAGAAAAAGAATTAGCCAAACGTGGAAGAATTATAATTTCCTTTTACAAAAAAGAAAACTCAATTATGGTAAATATATTATTCTTTTCTTCAAGAAATAGAAAAATCAAATATGGTAAGAAAATTAGGACAACACTAACAGTTTGGTGTATTATGGCATTTGTGCTTGTAGCTAGAGTATTCTGGTATATATATATATATATATATCTATAGAGAGAGTATTCTGGTATATATATACACACACATATATGCCGATGAAAATTAGCTCGTTCTGTATAGAATAGTTAGATGCAAGCGTGCAAAATGACCAATACACCATCGTTATAACAAATGAAAATATATTTTACGTATAACGTAATATTTTGACTATTTGTACGAAGTTTATTTGGAGAGCATTCGAGGTTGTTAAAGAATAATAATCGACAGTTAGTCGACAAGAGTTTCTGATAGTATTTCATAAAACTAAATGTTTAAAGCCCAACATGTCTTTCCTTTGCAACCAAACGTACATTTCCTTAGGTGTCTCCACATCTGTCTTTTTCATTCAATGTAGATATCATTTTGGTCTGGGAAGATATTGACCAATTCTCATTGTATGCACATGTAAATACTATGAAATTGTACGAATAAACAGCAGATTTTTTTAACTGTTAATTATACTTATCAAACTGTTGGATGCGTGAACAAAGTCCACATTGTAGCTTAAAAGATTGTGACCCTTTATATAAGGTATAAGGATTACACCAGCAATGTACTTTTTTTTAACATTATCAGGAGATTTAAAAGATAGCTATAATTAATATTAATTGTTCATAATAATTGATATTAGTAGCTCAAATTATAAGACTCGTGTAATTTACTGTAACAAGTTGTATTTCATAGGCAATGTAAAAATGTTTTACGGTGTCCTTGTGTATTAGTCTTGTGATAGCTTTTAAATCGGATGTTCATAGAGTATTCTCTTTTCTTGTGGAGCGGATGTTCGACGGTATAATAAATGCATTTATAATTTGTGCTGTTGGATAAAAAAATACACAGATTATATTCAGACACTTCTTCTTCTTGTGTGTAAGGAAAAAAGGTTGACCAGGGGTCAGGGTCACGTCGTCCTATTAGGTAGCTCAAGGTTGGGGTGGCCAATGGTGCACATGAGAATGCTCCTTGTGTGTTCCACATTTTGCATTGCATGAAAAGAAAAATGGAGATGGGACGTACTAAAGAAAAATGAAAGGGAATTGCACATGTACATGCCTAGGCTCTAACGTTGAGTCCCCACAAATATTTCTCATCCCTAACAATCTTTTTATGCTTTATAGTCCTTTTGGCGAAACTTCTAAAATCAACTTATTTTGAGAAGTGTTTTTCTCAAAATTTTTTAAAAAAAAAGTATTTTTGGTGAGAAGTAATTTGTGTTTGGCTAATTAATTAGAAAATCACTTTTAAGCAGTAATTAGTATTTGGCCAAGCTTTTGAAAACTGCTTCTAAGTGTATTTTTCTCAAAAGTGCTTCTCATAAAAGTGCTTTTGGAGAGAAGCTACTTTTTTCTGCTTCTCCAAAACTGCTTCTGCTTCTCCTCAAAAGCACTTTTTTTTCCTTCCTAAAATTTGGCCAAACACCTCAATTTTTGGCCAAAAGTGCTTTTGGAAAAAGAAAAAAAAAAGCACTTTTGGCCCCAAAAAACTTGGCCAAACAAGCTATTACTGAGCTCGAACTTGAATCGTTACGTCAGCTTAGTTACGTTATTCAAAAGACTGTCGTCTCTTTATCTTGCATCTTTATCTATATCTATCTATATCTATATCTGTGTTATTATAAAAGCATGAATAAAATATTGGATTACAAAAATAACCTTTTAATATTAAGCATAATAACTCATAATAAAAGGACATAATCGGAATTCTAGATATTAGCCTTGAAATTCTATTAGTTTTAGGACATAATACGTTAGGAATCGTACATGATTACCTTTAGAAATCCTATTAATATAATTATTTTCGGGGATGGATATTAGCCTTATAATCCTATCACTTTTAGGATAATACTTATTAAAAAATTCTTATTACTAATTTAATTTAAAAATATATTATATTGTTCAAATCCATTTAGAAACAGGAGAGCATACATTTATTATAAAAATACGAATATAATATTGATAGATCAAAATAGCTCTAAAATATTAAATAGAAGACCTCATAGGTAAAGGACATAGATGTAATAACTTATTTTTTTGGACTACAATAACTTATATGCTAATTTTCTTAATATTTAAGATTTTAAAATTAATACAATCTTGTCTATTAAATTCTTATTAAAAAGATATAGGAATGTTTAATAAAATCATTTTCATAAGAATGCTCCATATTGGTAATATATTACCATTCTCTATTCAATACCAAAAAGAATAAAAGTAATGCTAAACGGACTGCATAAAGCATTGAAATTGAGAGAGAGAAATTTTCACGATAATATATTATTATACTCTATTATATTTGAACTGCTTTCCTACTCAATTAATTGTTTTATTATTAATTATTCGTGTAATATAGAAAATATATCCAATTATTAAAGAACAACTAAGAAATTTTTTAAGAATATAAATGTGTGAGAAAAAAAAGAAAAAGGTTGGTAAGAGCCAATATCACTAATGATTTTACAAACATAAAGATCTAAAAGTGGGACTTCATCAATCTTTTTACTCTCTGAAAATAAAATTTATGGTGGATATAATTATAAAATCGGTTAAATATTCGAACATGATATGAACTAATATTAAGAATTTAAATCAACAAAAAATAAATTATATTTTATGTTAAAACCAAATAATTAAATCTTTTAATTAATAATTTAGCAAGAGAATCCAATTAAATTATTTTTAAATTTATCATATGAGTAAAATTATTTTTTAATTTTAAAAAAATATAATTAGCAAGCACAATCAAAGCTAAATCCTGAACAAGAATAAGCTTTTAAGACTATATTATAAAAAATCAACTCTGGTATAACGGAATTATCCTTTGTAGATTCCTCCGGTAGAATCGAATAATATTCCCATGTCATGCATTACTTGCAAATATCAGGTCAAGAGGCATGATATTGTTCGTAATAAGAACAAAAGGTGTACCATCAATAATTTTATTACGAGGTCATACAACTAACTTTAGATTTGATATACCTCTTCAAATAACTGAAATAATCATCACAAATATATCAAATCATATCAATAGTGCTAATATATGAGGAAAGCAAAAGTGATAATATGGGATGAAGCGCTTTTGGATAAGAGTCAAACGGTCGAAATAATCGCCTAGAGTTTTAGAGATAGTCGGAAACGAAAAAGAGCATTCAATAAAAGATGATTTCATTCTTCTAGAATACTTGGTTATCAATCCCAATGGTAATAGTAGTGCATTTAATAAGAAAAATATTTTTATTGTTAGATTAAAACGCAATTTGTGCAAATTACATGATAGAAATTGAAGAGTTGTCTTAGCTTGCAGAAATGAATATGTTGATCAACTAAATAAAAGGTTGATTGCTAAGTTTTATGATAAAAAAAAATATTTTTCAGTATTGACTCAGCAGAAGATGATAGTAACAATAACTACCAAGAAGAATACTTAGATACTTTAATACAAAATAGTCTTCTACCGTACATGTTTGTTGTCAAGTTCATTATTTTCTTATGTGTGTTAGTATCACCATATATATATAATAGACTAAGTTAAAGTTGATCTTCCATTGCATATAGGTTAATTTTGAAGAAAAATATGTCCGTCATGCTACTGAAAACTTAGATCCGCTGAATAGCTTATGTAATAGTACGTATATGGTATATAGACATTTTGACAATAACGTCATGCATGCAGAACTTATGATACTGGTCAATGTGCTTCTAAGTATGTGTTTATCCCCGAATGCAACTTTCGTCTTCCGAAACTAAAGAATATCCTTTTAAATTTATGTAAAAATAATTTTCAGTATGTTTATGTTTTGTAGTTATAATAGATAAAGCACAAGGATAAACATCATAAATATTGAACTATATTTATCACAATATGTTTTCTTACATGAATAACTATATGTTGCACTTTCAAGAGATTTATCAGTATCGACAACTAGAGTTCTGGTTATGGTAGAGTAGCCAAAGTATTAGAAGGAAACATATAGTCCATAAGTGTTTGTTAAGATACCATCACATTACATACATTTGAACTACAATACATATTTATCTACCTAACATGACTAAAATTGATCATTTATGTAAGTTCTGATGATATCCTTTCATTTTGAATTCACGTATTATGTTATTGTAACAATATTATTCGGCATTTAGACGATTGTTGTAGTATTATATATAAAATTTCTCTCATTAATTAGATTTTATTGTTCCTTCATATAAATAAATATTTAAACCATCACGTGTCATTATAAATGTGCGTTATATTAACGTGCAACGCACATTTATAGATACTAATTTTTTCAAAAGCTGGCCAAGTAACATTTTAATATGTTTGATCAAAAAATACGAAACCTTTTGTTAAGCTAATTAAATACTAAGGTGGTGGGTAAATTCTAGTTAAACATAATAAGTTCTAGATCTAGCACATGTTTTCATAAATAGCATAGAGTAACGTTTGAGCCGATTCAATACAAAGGGTATTAAATAACGTTGCTAAGAATGGATGAGAAGAACAATGATGGACAATAACTATATTAAATGGCAATAAATATAAATATGAGGGAAGATTCACCCAATTATTGAAGAGGACAGAAGATTCCTTCCTCTCACAACGTTGAATCATACAAATGTTAAAGAATATTGCACACTTTCTTGGACTTGATGGACATAACAAATGGAACCAGTCACATAAAGGTGGAATCTCTATTAAAAGTGGTTGTTTGTATTTTTCTTTGAATTCTTTCCTTACAATCAAACCCCTCCCCCCTTTCTCTCTCTTACACTCTTTAGATGAGATATTCTCTAAGAACCAAGTACAAGAAGAGGGAATATTTTGCTGCATATTCATATCAAAGATTCCAAAGCAACTGACCGTTGCTACCGTTCCTCGCTATTAGACCTCGGTCTTGATGAGCCACTCAACGGCTCGTTCTGCTTATCGCCGACCTCGGCCTCAACTAACTATTCAAAATCTGCCCATGGTAAGTTACGATCTTCACGACGATCACCTTCATGTACTGAATTTTCTTAGTCAGATTTTGGCCCATACACAATCGCCAATTGTTTTGACAGCGAGTGTAGTAATATGTATGAGAGTTTTAAAATGCTTTACTTACATAAAGATTTGAATTAAGTTAACAAAAATGTGTTTGCTATGCACGATACTCGTACGTCCACCCATGAGCCATGACCAAAGGTTCTTCTCGACACCATAATTGAGAGAGAAAAAAACGTACATTATGAAGTAAAATCGTGGGCCGTTGAAATTGTACTTAAGAGGATGTTTAACCAAAAAATAGATTTTTAGCCAAAGCTAGAAATTAGAAGAATCGGGTTACTGATAATCGAAAAAGTATGCAAAGAAAGAGACTTGAAAATGATATTATTAGAAAGCAAGTAAATTAAAGTGTATTCCAATAGTAACTTGTGTCTCAACCGATTACATATCTCCCCTTTTATAGATTCTTTTGGGAATGTACGTTACGTTTAAATCATAATGAAGCTATTATGAGTAATTAATGACATTGAATGCTATGTTACATAATCATTACATTGAATGTGTATATTCCTTAACGGATTTAGCATTTAATACACTTTAAATGCCGTATTTGCACCCTTTTCTATAGCCAGGTTCATTCTTTCCATTGCTCAGATGTAAATAAACTTAGACAGGCACGGGCACTGATCCTCTTGTCCCGTACCTCTTCCTTTTTCCTTACTTGTGCCTGCTTTGCAATCTTCGAACCGTAGCTAAGTATAATTTATTGACCATCCTACGTGTCATGACACGTCACCTTATATACAATTTTCCCCAATACAGATAGTCCCCCACTTTCCATTTATTCATCAGTTTGAATATTTGGGAAGTGGAATTCATTAAAGGAGAATTTTTGTCACCATTAATGCTCTTATAGAGTTGACACTTCAATTGTCACTTCCTTTTAATGCGCTAAACACGTGTCATCCTCTCCTTGGATGCACAATTTTGCAGCACTTTCTCAGGTTTTATTTTCGGCTTCACTGTTCTCGAAGTGTCAGTTATCATTATTATAGTTTTTCCATCATCGTACTTTTTCTTTTTGCCGGTTACCCATTAGTATAAATATAACTTCTTTTCTTGTCTTGTTTCACATAAAGAGTATCATACACTCTAATCCTTCGAGACCTCCTTACTATTTTCTGCTTTACTTCAACCTTCTTTGTCATGGCTTCACCAAACCATAATCCTAGGAGAACCACCATTCTAGATAGCTTTCCCAATACTCCAGTTAGACATAGAAGAGGCGCAGACTCCGTAGCCTAGGATCTGTTCATGGAGGTAGTTCATCTACTCCTTCTTCTAGTTCTGGTCCATCTTCTGGGACTAGAGGTTCACATTCTCAGAGGAGTTCTTCTCGAAACAAAGAATCTTCTAAGCCACTTCGTGAGCCTCTGGTTGAGGAAAATAATCCCTTCTGAATTTTTTTTTCATCATGATAGAGATTATCTTAGGACTCAAGTTGCTTCCTTAGATCGTGCTGATCCTTTTCCTACTCAAATCATAGATATTTTTGCTCCTATAGTTCGTAAGGATTGTCATTGGAGTGACGATTTTCCGATCATCGTTCCTAACCCAAATCAAAGGATCACATCTTACTTAATAGGATTCTCTTTTGTTTTCACATATCCCTTTACTCTAGGGTTTAAACCGGCCATTGACCCGGTCATTCTAGACTTTTGTCATTTTTCGACTTGTGTTTGGGTCAAATTGGTCCCATTTTTTGGAGGGATGTCGCCTACTTAAGGCACCTCGTAAACATGGCGAATGTTGAATTCACTTTTCCTCACCTAATTCACCTCTACTCCCCTAGGATTTTTCGAAATGGCGTATTTGGCCTAGCAGCCAGGAGCAAGAGGGTTTTAGTGAGTCCCGAGGATGATAAAGACCGTGGCTGGTATGCCCGGTTTGTTACTGCTCCCACTGCTAGCTTAGTGGGTGAAAATAACGTTCCCTTCCCTGAGAAGTGGAACTTTGCACGTAAGTATTAAATCCTTCTCGTGCCTTTTTATTTCAAGGCTTATTTATTTTCCTTAATTTTGCTGCTTTTTCTTTTCAGCAACCATGGGCTAAAGGTGTCTAACGGGTGGGCCGGGCCTGGATTTTTTTGACCCGTACGGGTCCGGTTCCGGACCGGTTACGGGTTGGATTTTAACGGGTTCGGGTTAATCCGGATAAAAATTAAATCATAAGGGTTACGGGTTGAGGGGGCCGGGCCGGGCCGGGTTTAGTGTATTTTTAATTTTTTTTTGGAATTTTATATAACTATTGTAAGTTATATTAATACTTTATATTAATTTAAACAATACGAGGAAGTTGGGAAAAATTACACTTATAAATTGCAAGTACTACATTTATTTCAAAATTCAAAATTAAAGTTTGCATTTAAAAAGTAAATTAACAAAAAAATAGTAAAACTAAATTTTCATGCATAATAAATTAATAATACTTTAAATTAATCTAACAAACTAAAACATTAAGCATAAATACGTCTAATAATTTTAAAATAATACAAATTGTATTAAAATCTTAAAATAACACATATATAGCATATTTTAAAAATAATACGTTACCATCATATTCTATGATTTGAGCATTTATAGTTTTATACCCTAAATATATACACTATATGTTAAATTCCAATAATTTTAAATTATGTTAATTAGTATACAATAATTGGTATATTTATGGTATATTTATAGTATATTCATGGTATATTCACGGTATATTTACGGTATATTCATGTTATATTCAGGTTTCGGGCTGGGTCGGGCCGGTTAACCGGTTTAATGGCACTGTGCATCTAACGGATTTTACTGGGCCGGGTAACCCGTTTTAAAAATTTAACCCGTCCAAACCCAGCCCAGCCCCCCTACCCAGCCTAGCCCAGCCCTCCTACCGGTCCGGGCCGGTTCCGGGTTCTACCGATCTGGGCCGGTCCGGAATCGGGCTGACCCGGCCCGTTTAACACCTCTACCATGGGCGTTGTGGAATCCGTGGCCAACTTCCGTGGTTGGGTAGAAAAGTTGCTGAAGACTGCTCCAATGGAGGGTAGATCATGAAAAACCCTTTCCAACCGTTATGGTTGGAAAGTAAAAACTCATGGTAAGGATTTCTATTTTTTTACCTTATCTATATATAAATATTTTTGTTGTTCTAACTTTTACCCTTCTTTTTATCAGGATTTGCCATTCGAGGAGTTACTACAGAGGCCATTTTGGCATCCCGTGACTCCTTAAGTACTCGTACCTCTTCTGCCCAAGATATATTCTTGAGCTCTGTAAAGAGAAAGTATGCTGAAGAAGATGATTCTGAGGAGGAAGACGAGGGTTCTTTGGTGTCAAGACAACGAGCCAGGAGACGTATCGTCTCTAAAGATGAGGCTGATGTCTCCCCTCACCTATCTCTTTCTGAGCCTGTCATTACTCCGGTGATCATCCCATGATGATGATGTTTCTCCTCACGATACTCGTGAGTCAATAGATCAACTTTTTATTAATGGTTTTGGTAATGGAGCCTTAGGGTCTGTTTTAAATGAACCTCCTTTGTCTTCTTTCACATCTTCCGTACCTGTTATTGCTTCTTTACCTTCATCAACTACTACTTCTGTCCCTTCTTCCATTATTTTTACTCCTTCCACCGCACCTCCTTTAGTAATTCCTCCCCCCCATTGTCCACCATACGGAGTTGGGCTCTTTAAGTAGGGGTTCCGCTATGAGGAGCGTAATTATTGAGGTTCCTGCCAACAACAACCTTTTAAGAAAGTCCGGCAAGACGATACTTGGCTTGAGCCTTTGATTGGCCCCATTGAGAAGGCTAAACTTGAAAGCCATAGTAATTTGACCCTCATGAACGATATAGTACATGCCACTCTAAAGGTATTTTCTTGTCCTTTATTTTATAAAAACTTTTGACTTTGAAATCCTGCCCTCACCTCTTTTTTGTTTATGTAGGCCAACCTCATTGGTACTAAGCAAATGAACCGAGTTTCCCTTTTGGAAAAGTTGGCTCGTGACTTGGAGAAGACTGCCCATGATACAGAAGAGGCTTCCCGTGGCTCTCAATTTGATGCAAACAACTGGAAGGGCTAGTTTGAAAGTGCCCAAATCGACATGGAGGATTTGGAGGAGAGGAAAATACCTTAGAGCAGCAAGTTCAAACATTAACCTCCGAGCTGGTGATGATTAAGTTTTCCTCAAGCCAAACTGAGAAGGAAAAAGAGCGTCTTAAATCTTCCTTTTCGGAGCAGCTGTCCAAGGCCAACGAGGAAAATAGGGCTCTAAAGGCTTTGTTGGCTCAGAAGGAAATGCATACTGGGGAGCTTGTACAAAACCTTTCACGGGCACAAGAAGAACTACGAGTTTCTGTAGACAAGGTACGAGCCCTAGAGAGTTCTTATACTTCCCTTCAATCATCTTACAGTTCTGTCTTGGCTAAAAACGAAGAACTTAAGAATGAAGTTGCTTCTTGGGAGAGAGATTATGAACTTCTTGAAGTGTCAACCAATGTTGAGGTAAGTTGGACCTTCTTAAAGTCTCGTCGTGACACCTTGGTGGAAATGGGCCAATAAGGTTTCAACCTGGAATCAGAATTAGCCAAGTTGAATGAGACCATTGAACGAGCTCAACAACTACAATATTTTTCATCTCCTAAGGTTGAAGTTCCTATGATTTCTACTTCTTTGGCTAAGACTCCCACAACTGAAGCCCCCGTGACTGTTGAAATTGCCATGGGTGTCACACCTCCTTCAAGTTCATCCGTGCCTCTTGCTGCTGGCCAAACTTTGCCTGTTGAGACCCCAACTGCTGTGATTGAAGATCAACCTTCATCTGTTAATGATGTTGTTCTAGTTGAGACCGCTGATGATCCTTCTTCAGTTCCTTCTTCTTAGTGAAAATATTTATATTTGTTTTAAATTCCCTTATTGCAGGTGCCTGTTTTGAAAACTGTGTTTGAGGTTCTTGGATTCATTTGAGAATTTTTATAATCAAACCCTTGGCTATCACTTAGGGGTTGATTTTAGAAGCACAAGTCCCCAAATATTGTTATGGGGCATTTGGTATAAACAATTTGATGACTGAGTTTATACTTAGTCTCTAGTTTTTAAATAGTAAGAAGTTTTTATTATCATTAAACTTTCACCTATTCTATTCTTGCCTTTTATTTTCAAGGACATAAAGAATAGTCTGCATTTTTATTCTTTAAAAAGAATGCTTCTGTTAATCTCATGACTAAATAACATGAGTTTTATAAAAGAGGTCCCTTTTATATTTTGACACTTAATGAAGAAGACGTCTCAACTTCATAATGGTGTTATCATACGTTAAAAGAAATAGGAACACACATGTTTCTTTGCAATAACTTTGACAAGTTTTTAATTATGAACCTTGACAAGTTTTGAGTAATTCTTTATATGTATTTGAATTACATCTATAACTTTCTCGTAACTGTTTTCCTTGTAACAGATTTATACAAAAGAAGAACAATAGATACAGGGTTTTTCCTTATAACCTATTTTAGTACATAGTCTTTACCCTTCCTTGAGCTCCAGAACATTAGGAAGAGTTTGAGAGGTGACTCCATTGTTCTCATAAGAATACTATGATGAATGCCATGACTTCGTAACTTTCACTTCGTACTTGAGTCTTCTAGGCTTGATTTTCTAAATCTTCTTTGCCTTTTATACACGTAACTGTATTTACTATGTAGTCCCCCAAGTATTTTAATGTTGAAGTATGAAGCCTCGAGCACTTGATAGTCTCCTTCACCTGGTCCTTTTCCTGAAAAGGAAATACATACGGGACTCGGGGGTGCAATTATAGATGAAGACTGCTTAACCCGTGTATACTTATATCAGAATAATTGTAATCCTGGGCTAGGAATTTTAGTTTATTCCATTTTGCCTTACAGGTCGTGACTCATCATTTAGTACGTGTTAGCATTTTTCCTATCATCTAAAATCGTTAGTAAAATTTTAACAATTCAAAAAATAAAATTTTAACATGGTGATACCCGACCGTGGGTTTTTCCTTAGAAGTAGTATTTCTTCAAATGAACTGCATTCCAATGTGAAGGAAGCACTTTCCCGTTCATTGTTTCCAACTCGTATGCTCCTTTTCCTGTAATATCTCGAACTCTGTAGGGTCCTTCCCAGGTTGGACTTAGTTTACCCGTGTTGGCTGCCTTTATAGATTGAAAAAGCTTTTTAAGCACGAAGTCCCCAATTTTGAAGTATCTCAGGTGTGCTTTCCTGTTGTAATATCGTTCGATCACTTATTTTTGTGCTGCCATTCTTATTAATGCGGCTTCTCTCCTGCCTTCCAACAAATCCAAATTGACCCGCAATTCGTCATCACTTGCTTCTTGTGTTGCTTGTGAGAATCTTATGCTTGGTTCTCCTATTTCAACCGAGATTAGTGCTTCAGCTCCATAAACCAAAGAGAAAGGGGTTTCACATGTGCTCGTCTTTGTTGTCGTGCGATATGCCCATAAAACTCCGGGTAACACTTCAGGCCAATTACCCTTTGACTCCTCTAATCGTTTCTTTAAATTGTTGATTATGACCTTGTTTGTTGATTCTGCTTGCCCATTACCCACACGGTGATAAGGTGTAGATGTAATCATTTTAATTTGCCAACTCTCGAAGAACTCTGTGACTTGAGCTCCGATAAATTGAGGGCCATTATCACATACGATTTCCTTTGGTACACCAAATCGGCACATGTTTGAATGCTCCTGCCTCCACCCATTTAGTGAAATAATCGGTAAGTACGAGAAGAAACTTTACATGTCCTTTTGCTTGAGGTAATGGTCCTACTATATCCATTCCCCATTTCATAAATAGCCACGGCGCAATGACTGGATGCAATAATTCTGCTGGCATGTGCGTATTGTTACCATATCTCTGGCATTTATCACATTTATCCACGAAACTTCCCACTTCTTCTTCCATTTTAGGCCAGTAGTAACCTGCTCTAATCAAGGTTCTCACCAGTGATCTTTCTCCTGCGTGATTCCCGCAATGCCCCTCATGTATTTCTCTCATTACATACTCCATTTGAGAAGGTCCGAGACATCTTGCTAAGGGACCACCGAACATTTTACGATAAAAGTTCCCCTATTTTAAATAGTAACGTGAAACCTTTTTTCGAAGTGCATGCGCTTGTTTCTTGTCATCAGGGACGGTACCATACTGTAAAAAAGCAACAATTTCGTTTCTCCAATCCCTAGTTAAATTATTAAAATTTACCTCATTCTTATCAGGTCCGAGAACTGAATGAAATAAATGTACAACTGAAGCGTTTGCATCATTTGCCACATCAGTTGCGGATGCGAGATTAGCTAAGGCATCTGCTTCAACATTTTCATCCCTTGATATTTGTAGGACCTTCCAAGCTTGGAATTGCTTTATCAGTTCCCGTACATTTTCAAAGTACTGTTGCATCCTTGCTTCCCTAGCTGCATAAGTCCCTAGCATTTGATTAACCACGAGTTGCGAATCACTTTTGATCACCACTTGATTTATACCAAGCTCTCGTGCATATTCTAGACCTGCAATCACAGCTTCATACTCCGCTTCATTGTTAGTTATGGAATGACATTTAATAGCTTGCCTAATAGTTTAACCCGTAGGTGGTACTAGAACAATTCCTAATCCTTCACCTTTTACGTTAGATGAAACATTAGTAAATAAGGTCCATGTTCCTGGATTAGCCCCATTAAGTATCTGTACTTCTTTTTCTGCTTCAAACTGCATCCCTTGGCTAAAGTCAGCCACGAAATCAACTAATATCTGGGATTTTATTGCTGTTATAGGTAGGTACATGATTTCATATTCACTTAGCTCTATGGCCCATTTAGCTAACCTCTCTGATAATTCATGTTTATGCAATATATTACGTAAGGGGTATGCAATTACTACAACAATGTGATGATATTGAAAATATGGTCTTAACTTTTTAGATACCATGATTAAAGCAAGTGCTAGTTTTTCCAATTGTGTGTCACACCTCCTTTTGGCGCTACCGCACCCCGCAAAGGGCATGGTAGAAGGGAGTTTTTCCAATTAAAGGACAATCGAAACGGGATTTATTTATTTAATTCAGAGTCGCCACTTGGGAGATTTATGGTGTCCCAAGTCACCGGTTTGAATCCCGAATCGAGGAAAAAG
>MU680550.1:154235-177827 GCA_026770625.1 Nicotiana glauca | reverse complement strand
TAGCTACATATTTGCAATTTAGCCTATTAAGGACAATATTAAAATATTTATAGCTAATGAACTAACTAATTTTAATTAATCCGATTAATTAAAGGGTAACTTATGCTATTTTTCTCTTATTTCAATTATTAAACAGTTTGGACATTAATAAACATGTTTATACCTATAACATCTAATAACCATATTGAGGTAGATTATTATTTAATATATTACTACAAGAGCCTAATTATTCAAAGTGACAAAAATTTACAGAATAGTAATACGTAAAATAACTTAAACATAATCAGTAAAAGAAAACAAGGAAAAAGCTAATTAAAAGTTCAAAATTTCCATTCTTCATATGTATTCATTTTTTAACTTAAACACAACCAGTCATTTACCTGATATTGAAAAAAAAAAAAAATAGGATTGATCAACACAGCAATAGAAACAACGCAGCAACAGCGGTGGAAGCAAAAACAACCCAGTACCGGAATGTTTAACAAAAACCAGTAACTAAGATCTGAACTTGATAATATACTTTTGCTAATTGAAATCTAAACTCTCTTTTTCTTCTTAAAAAATTTTTTTTTTCGTTTTTTTTTTCTCTTGACAATTCTTTTAATCTTTTATCTCTTCTGATTCTTACTTCTGATATTTTCACTCTCAAATCTCTCTCAATTTTTTTTCTTCTCCTCCTAATTTCTAACTCCCTTCTATAAATAAGTAAGACATCTTCCTCTTTAATTCAAAAAAACAGACTGCTATAAATTAAATAAGTAAATGAAAGACTCCACTTTCTTGAACCCCACAATCCACTACTTTATTTTAATTATACTTTAAATTCCCACTACACTATGTTTTTCTCCCCACTATACTTATTTTATTAATACTTTAACTATCAGTATTATATGTTTTGTCTTCCGCTCTAATTTTAATAATATTTAAATAACTAGTGGACAGAATACTTTAATTCAAATAATTGTCTACATTTTAATTACCAAAATACCCCGAAATTACTGAAATTTACTATTCTACCCTTATCAGCTATAACCAATTCATCTAAATCAAAACAACCAAAATATAGCAATTTTAACCAATTCTTAATCAAATTTAAACAACATATTCAAACTAAATGAAGAACAACAAAATCAATCTGGAATTATTTTGAACATTCATAACAACTATTCTTTCAGATTCAACAAGAACAAAACTCATAATAAATAGCTTTTAATTGCTAAATTCATATTTAACTTAGTAACATCAAACAAAACATTCAAATTTCTAACTTATCTAAATTTTAACACAACAATAAATTGGTTCAAATCATTAAAACTCAATAATTAATTGAACTTCAAATTAAATCTAACAACATTATAATCAAGATATGAGATTCAAGTGATTAACTAAAATGTTTCTACATTAAAACTTAAACAAAACAAATGACTAAAGCACAAAGATGAAGAAATAACCAAGAACATGATAAACAACAAGTATGAAGAAAAAAAAAATCAAATATATACTATTTAGATTCGAAAATATACATATATACATATATATAAAATCTCCCCGTATACACATATATACATACAATATACATAAAATGATATTCATATATATATATATATATATATATATATATATATATATATATATATATATATATATATATATATATATATATGTATATCTATATATATATATACACACACACATATACATACATATACACTTGTATATGCACACACACACACACACACACACATATATATATATAGACGAGGTGGGGGTTTTGGACGTCGGGCAGCTGCCGGATGACATCGGAGCTCCGACGTGAGACAACGAGCGACAGCCGAAGCTGTTTTGCTGGTAGCTGCTGGAGATGGCTGGTTGGTCGCGGTGGTTATGGCTGGTCACGGTGGTGTAGGCTGGCGGTGAAGCTGGAAGGGTGGCTGGGAACGTCGGCATGAGAGGGGCGAATGTTGTTTCGTTGAAGCTGGAAGGGTGGCTGCTGGTGGTCGCCGGTGATAACAGTGGGCGACAGGTTTGGGGTGAGTGATGGTTGTCCGACTGTGAAGTTGGAAGGGTAGCTCGCTGGACGCCGGCATGGGAGGGGCGGCCGGGAGAGGGAGGTAAGGTGAAGAAGAAGAAGAGAGAATAATTAGGGTGGAGGCTTGTGTGTGTGTTATGTTTTTAGGTTTAGGGTTTGTTTTGAATAGTGTATAGTAGTATAGTGGATGGGTCATGGGTTATGGGGTTTTGGGTTGGGTAGAATAGGTTTGGGCCTAGATTTAAAATTTAGGAAGATGCCCAATTCCGAATTTGTCTTCTCTATTTTTTTTAATTTTTTATTACGAATTAATAAAAAAAATAGTAAGATTAAATTATAAAAATCAAAATTATCTTAAAAACACTAATTAACTCCTAATAATAATTATCACATAAAATTAAACGTCAATTAAAATAAAATCGCACCATTTCGACATTAAATGCTAAAAATGCAAAAATACATATTTTTGTGATTTTATATTTTTTGTAAAACAAACTTAATTATTCTGAATTATAAAATTAAATTTTATATACAAATGCAACATATTTTTATATTTTTATTTATTTAAACAAATAAATATGAACAGATAAATGCAAATAATATAAGAAAAATAACACAAAATTCACAACAATTGCAAATAAACTAAAATTGTTTTATTTTGAATCTTTGGGAGTATTTCTCTTATAGGGTAAAAATCACGTGCTCACATTCGCGAAGCCTAAAAATCCCTAACCCTTTGCGTTCGTAGTCCAGGCGTTGCGTTCTCAAAGACCAACTGATAGGCCTTTCGCGTTCGCGTGGCTTGCCTCGCGTTCGCATAGGCCAAATGACCCTGGCCCAAAAATCCTTCTACGCGTTCGCGTATCGCCCTCCCGCGTTCGCGATACACCCTGGTCTGCTCCTTTGCGTTCACGTCTCTCCCTTCGCGTTTGCGAAGGCCAATCTCACAGCCCCCTCATTTTTCCTCTACACGTTCGTGAGACAACCCTCACGTTCGCGAAGAAGGAAACTAGATACAACAGTTCAAAACTTCCAAAAATGACCCACTACCCATCCGAAACACACCCGAGGACCTCGGGACCTCAACCAAAAATACCAACACCTCCTAAAACATCATTCAAACTTGTTCCAATCATCAAAACTCCTCATCTAACACCAAAATCATCAAATTACATCGAATTCAAGCCTAAGTTCTTTTAAAACTTCCAAAACATGCATTCGATGAAAAGCCCAACCAAACCACGTCCGAATGGCCTGAAATTTTGCACACACATCCTAAATCACCTAGCGGAGCTACAGAAAATCTCAAAATTCCATTCCAACCCTTGGATCATTATATCACCTATCAACCGGAATTCGCCAAAATACTAACTTTGCCAATTCAAGCCTATTTCTACATCGGTCACCCAAAATAGATTCCGATCATGCTTTTAAGTCACAAATCATCCCTCGAAGCTAACTGAACCATCAGAATTCATATCCGAGCCCTTTAACATACAAGTCAACTTCTGGTTGACTTTTCCAAACTAAGCCTTCCTTGAACAGACTAAGTGTCCCATTTCTTATCAAAACCACTCCAAACCAACTCGATCACATAAGATACGGATAATGAAGCATAAAGAAGCAGAAAATAGGAAGGACGAGGCAGTAACTCATGAGACGACGGGTTGGGTCGTCACACCATCTGATTTTTAAAGAACGACGACTGTGTTTTGAGTTTTTAGCTACCAAATGCCAAGACGTTTCACCATTCCCACTATAGACTTTGGCATTTCAATTGTTTGTTTCCTTGAACAGGTAGAGATTTCTACCTTTATTTTACCATCGATATCACTACTAGAAATCTGGGAATTATCAACCAAGAATTTGCGACCAAAATTGGTTGGTCAAAAAAAGCGATCAAAGTTGGTCGCTTATATGGAGAAAATTATTAAATAATTATTTTAAATAATTTACCGACCAAGGTTGATCGCTTTTTGGTCGGTAAAGTGGTCAACATGTTGACCGGGCTGGTCAGACTTGCTTGGTCAAAGAAATATGAAATTAACGACCAACTTTGGTCGCTAATATGGGACCCAATTATAAAATTTTAATAATTATATTATTATTTAAAATATTTTATAAAATATAAAAAAATATTATTGAAAATTGGCGACCAAAGTTGGTCGGTTATGACAGGGGAAGCAAGTAGCGACCAACTTTGGTAGCTAAAGTGGGACTCATTTATAACGTTTAATAATTATATTATTATTTAAAATATTTTATAAAATATAAATAAATCTTATTTAAATTTAGCGACCAACTTTAGACGTTGTTTTTTAATTTATGGATAATTAGTGACCAAAGTTGGTCTCTTTTCAGCTCAACATTGGTCTAAATTAAAAATAACTTTTATATTTACTATCTAAATAATATAAATGTAATCCGTTAACACTTTTGTAATACAAGGGATGAATACACTAAATATATTCTAACATGCTATCTATGTAGTTAAAGTAGTACAACAAAGCGTGATATATATATAAACACGATGCATCTGAGTAGGTTATAAGTCGATGAATCGTTGAATATTAAAAACAAAACGTCTCGACTTATATTAATTAATGTGTTATAATTGATTCATCGACTTATAACCTACTGATGAATGAATGTAATTCGTTAACTCTGTTATAATACAAATAATGAATACAGTAGCATATACTATAACATGCTATATATGTAGTTAAAGCAGCACGAAGTGTGTGTGTTATATATATACGCACTAACATATACTATAACAAGTTATAGTAGTATGGTGAAGTGTCTATGTGGGCTCTCTTGGTAGATGTAGCATCGATTGTGTCCTTTCGGGTTGTGTAATGTTATGTCAATTATTTCTCCATGGTCATGAAGGTTTTCTTTGGTTCTAGACATCAAATTGTGCGTCGTTGTCGATTTTGAGCATAATGACTTGAGGTGTTCCATGTAGACCGGTACTTGGATAGAGTCGTGCATTGCAGTGAAGCTATGTGGGGTATGACCCTTCGAGTTGGATTCGTGTGTTCTGTTTCTATGATGTGTGACGGGTTCTCAGCATCGTTTGTGGTGGTTTTGGTGAGCTTGCGGTACAAATCTTTTATTTGAGTCATTTTCATGGTTTGAGTATGTTTGGATTGTTTCTTATTGGGGCGCGGATTGCGCAAGTTGTGGCTTTAGTCTGTATTGAGGTGTTATGTCACCAGAGTAGTTGTGTTGGATTAGATGAGATCGTTGGGATCTTTAATAAATACAAACAGATTCAATTTCATCAGTGTTGGGAGGATAATATCAAGGTTCGGCAGAAATTTGCTATGATCTTTGCCAAAGGAAAAACGACTTCATGAATGGTTGATCTGAGAAATGGTTAGGGCTTACTGCATGTTTAATTTATTATTGGCAGTATATAAAAGTGTTGGAATGAGACTTTAGTTGATAAGAGGTTTTCTATCAATATTCGGTTGTTGTATGCAACTGCTGTGATTAGAAGTTACTATTTCAAGAGTTTGAGTTATGTGGTATATCATGTAATTGCACTCGAGGTGGCAGGCATAGGTTATAATAGCTTTTTCGGGCTTATTCAGAGTATAGATGTGAAACTGTGATCTTGTGGATGATTTCGAAAGTGGAAATATGGTTCTAAGGTTTATGGGCTGGGTTGGATTGTGAAATTTCAGTTACATTGTATTACCAGACCTATATGAGATAGGGTGACGTGGGATCACCTAGGTGTATATGCATGGTAAGGTCACTCAGCGATTGGTTGGATTTTGGAACAACTCTGGACACGTTTGAGGACGAACATATGTTTAAGTGGGGGAGGATGTAGCAACCCGATCGGTCATTTTGGGCTTTTGCACTTTTCTCAGCAGTTCTCGGGCATGAATTTCCCTGTGTGATGTATTATGACTTATATGAATCGTTGGTTTTGGTTTTCAGGGTAACCAGAATGAATTTGAAAGAACAGTTCTCAGTTTGAAGCTTGAAATTTAAAAAGTTTGACCAAGATTTGACTTTTTGGTATATGATCTCGGATCAAAATTTTTATAATTTGGTTAGCTTCGTTAGGTGAATTGGGACTTAGGAGCATAATCGGAATGCATTTTGGAAGTCCGTGGAAGGTTTAGGCCTGAATTGGCGAAAATGAGATTTTGGCGTTTTTCGGTTGATAGGTGACCAAGATGTAACTTTTTGGTATATGATCTCGGATCAAAATTTTTATGATTTGGTTAGCTTCGTTAGGTGAATTGGGATTTAGGATCATAATCGGAATGCATTTTGGAAGTCCGTGGAAGGTTTAGGCTTGAATTGGCGAAAATGAGACTTTGGCATTTTCCGGTTGATAGGTGAGATTTTGATAGAGGAGTCGGAATGCTATTCAGAGAGGTGTAGTAGTTCCGTTGTGTCATTTGTGATGTGTGTGAAAACTTTCAGGTCATTCGGATGAGGTTTGATAGACATTTTGATCGAAAGCAGAATTTGGAAGTTCTTGAAGCTCTTAGGTTTTCCTTTTCGTATTTTTTATATTTCTTATACTGTTGATATTTTGTTATTTGGTTATTTTATGTTATGTATTTTATGTTATTTTATTATGAGTCTATTGATAGTACTAATATATTATTTCTTGTTGCTCTCTTGAGCCGAAGGTCTCCTAGAAATAACCTCTCTGCCCCTCGGGGTAGGGGTAAGGTCTGCGTACATATTACCCTCCCCAGACCCCACTTGTGGGATTATACTAGGATGTTGTTGTTGTTGTTGTTGTTGAATCTCTTAGGCTTGAATCCGATGTGATTTTGGTATTTTGATGTTGTTTTGAGAGTTTGGAAGGTTGGAACAAGTTTGAATGAGGTTATGGGATATGTTGGCATGTTTAGTTGAGGTCCCGAGGGCCTCGGGTGAGTTTCGGGTGGTTAAACGAATCGATTTTGGACTTTGGACTTGGCAGTTTTTGTTGGTTTTTTTGTTGCAGATGAATTGTTCTCCACGTTCGCGGTCAGGGACTCGCGTTCGTGAAGGGTGTTTTGTGCGATGATATTTTTGTTGTACGCATTCGTGAGGATGAGAACGTGAACGCGAAGTTGGAGGATTCATGTGCATCAAGGCACAAGACTGGGGCCGCGTTCGCGTAGAGGAGTAAGGTCATTGGGCACCCCAGTCCCATGTGCTATGTGTTCGCGAGAGTTACATCGCATTCCTGGTATGGCGAACTATCGCGTTCGCGTGAAATTAAATGCGTTCGCGAAGGGAAAAGTGGAGAGGCAATGAATTTGGTCTACAAGAAACGTGAGAGGCCGGTCGCATTCCCAAAGAAAGTAGTTTTACCTGGGGCAAAATGTTTAAAAGTGATTTTCGCGATTTTTTGGTCTATTTTCTCCATTGTTGAGCGATTTTTGGAGCTTTTGAGAAGGAATGAAGAGGGAATCGAAGGGGAACACTTAGAGATAAGATTTTTGAACCCTATACTCGATCCTATGTTGATTCTTACTTGTTTAATCATGAAATATGTGGAAGTTAAAGCCCAAAATTGGGGAATTAGGGCTTGAATTTGGAGAGGGTAAATTGGGAAATTGAGGGGGGTAATTGAGGTATGACTTTGATGTTCTTGGTATTTATAGACTCGTAAGAGGATGAGGATTCCATTGATGTTAATTTTGTCGGATTTCGAGACATGGGTCCGGCGGCCGGGTTTGAGCAATTTAGGGATTTTTGATGTAAATTGGATATTTTTGAGTGGACTTTGTTCCCTTCACATATTTTAATGTTTATGTACTGATTGTGGCTAATTTGGAGCATTGGGAGGTCGATTCGTGATGGAAAAGGCATCATGGGATACAGTTTGGACCGAATTGAGGTGAGTAATGATTATAAATGATGTTCTGAGCGTATGAAACTGTGGATTGCACATCATTGTGCTATATTGAGGTGACAAACACACTAGATGATGAGCGTGGGGTCATGCACTGTTGGGGATTGTGACTTCGTTCGTCCCGAATGACTATTTTACCGCGTATTTGAATGAAAATCTATTTGCTATCAACTTGTTTTGGGCTGAATGGCAACTATTTGAATCCTCAGGGAAATTTTATTGATATTTCCTCACTATCTTGACTTTATACTTGAACTTAGTCATGTTATATTTTACTATTTTCATAACTCATCCATGTTTACTTTGTTATAATATATCAAATGATATTTCAAATAATATTTTGGGCTCAACATCATATTTTTTCTATTTCCCGAGTTGTTTATGTGATTTTGAATAATTAAGGCCGAGGGCCTGTGCTATGAGGATACTTTTGGGTCGGGTTATACACCGCAACGATGTTACACTGATTATAATTATGAGGCCGAGGGCCTGAGATATGTACGCCACGAGGTGGCTTGTTGATATGAGGCCGAAAGCCTGATGATGATGTCACGAGATGGCTTGATATTGCGTTAGGGCCGAAAAGGGTCCCTCCAGGAGTCTGCACACCCCCAGTTAGCGTGGGTTCCCATTGTGATGTGAGATATAGCCCGAGGGGCTCGTGCTATTCCATGTTGTTTCCCGAGGAGCTGTTTCTGTTGGTGTGTATGCCCGAGGGGTGGATTTTCTGTACTTATCTTCTCTAGTTGATTTGCATTTAATTGCTAAACTGTTAAAAATATATTTCTAATGAAGTTTTAAACTAAGCTAAGAGGCTTAAAGAGATTTCATAACTTCATTACTTTCGTACTGGCTTTGTATTGCTTCTATACAACATGTTGATGCATTTTTTGTGATTTCTTATCGCTCAGTCTTTATTTATGATTATTACTCACTGAGTTGGAGTACTCACTTTACTCCCTATATCTTGTGTGCAGATTTAGGTATTTCTGCACCCAGTATCAGGTATTGGTTGACAGAGGCAGAGTCATTGGAATTTAGCGAGGTAGCTGCCCGACGTCTGCGGCACTACTTTACTCCCTCTTGATGTCATTAGACTGTATTTAGTATTTTTAGAATTCTCGTTGTATTTTAGACCTTAGTAGATGCTCGTGACTTGTGACACACCGATGTCGGGTTGTATCTATTTCCATATTATTCATTTAAATTTACATTATCAATATCTCATTAATTAAAAAGTCTTAGATTGATCTATTAAAATTATTGAAATGGATTTGGGAATTGTGTCGGCTGGCCTTGTCTTCACAAGAAGCGTCATCACGATCGGGTCCTGTTTGGGGTCATGACAATACACTATAACATTCTATATGTGTAGTTAAAGTAGCACGAAGTGTGTGTGTTATATATACACACACTAACATATACTATAACAAGTTATATATACATTATAGTATTATAGTGAAGTGTGTGTGTGTGTATGTGTCTATATATAACAAGTTAAATATACACTATAGTATTATAGTGAAGTGTGTGTGTATGTGTCTATATATATATGTATATGTATGTATATATATATATATATATATATATATATATATATATATATATATATAAACATGAAGCGCTAGGAACACAGGGTTGTGTTCTTTTAGGTATTGATACACTTGTAAATTGATTCATCGACTTATAACCTACTCAGATGCATCGTTGAATATTAAAAATAAAACTTCTAGACTTATATCAATTAATTTATTATAATTGATTTATCGACTTATAACCTAGTGATGAATGAATGTAATTCATTTTAACTCTGTTATAATACAAATAATGAATACCATTATATCAATTAATAGAAAAATATTATATTGGTTTATCAATTGATTAATTATTCGTAGTAATGTATAAGATTGATAAACAATTACAATATAGTTTATGCGTGTGTATTACATTACTCATATACTTAAAAAATTCCTTTGCATAGATGCTATTATAATCTATTAAAAATAATTGCCTAGTTAAGATAATTTTTTTAAAAGATTATGATTATAGTTTATCATTATTTATAATAATTGTAGTTAAATAAAATAAATATTTATAGCTAATAATAATTTTTTATAGCTTATAATATTTAAACACCAAATTTGTATTATTAGAAATAGCGACCAACGTTAGTTTTAATAAGTATTGACTTAGTTTTGTTCGTTTAGTTTGTTAATGGACTTGAATGGATCTACTTGGTAACGGACTTGAATGGATCTCTTCTTCTCTGCCAGATCGATCTTCATTAAGATGGTCAACCCAAGCTATTGCTCTACCTCATTTGCTTATTATTTTTGTGTGTGTATGAAGACCTACTATTGTTGAGCTTGAAGCTTCTAAATTTGAAATTTTATTTTGAAGATTTATTGTTTGATTAAATGTGGGTGCTACAAAATATTGCTTATAGTACCTTCGAGTAAGCTTCCCCAATCTGAAGTTTTATGTGTGTTTGGATATCGACCATTGTTGGCTTGATGCTCAATTTTTTTTTGAAGATTTCTTATTTAATTCAAAGTGCGTGTTATTAACTATTGCTTATAGTATTTTTTGGAAGTTCATACTAAAATTTGATCATATTTGAAGTTGATTTGAGGTGATTGAGATTGAATCTTTCAGCTGAAAATCGAAGACCTAATAGTATACTACTACTAGTGTTTTTAAGAGCGAGAAGCGCAAAAAATCGATAAGGGCTCGCCTCGCTTCAAAAGCGAAGAGCACGGTTTATTAAAGTGAAGTGTAATTTTAAAAAAAAAACATAATGTAAAATTATAAATAATCAAAAACTTCAATTTAAAACCTTAAAAGTAGGTATTAGGTACCACCAAATCCTCCACAAACCATAGGACAAGCAAAATCAAAGCTACTAAATTACTAGAATCAACATCTTATTCTTTTAATATTCTTGCTCTTCTTCAAGATTGCCAAAATCTTGAATTCCTCTATTATCTTTATATTGCTCGTCATTTTCTTCTTCCTAGAAGAGGGGTTGCTCTGATGGTAAACAACCTCCACTTCCAACCAAGAGGTTGTGAGTTCGAGCCTACCCAAGAGAAAGGTGGGAAGTTCTTGGAGGGAAGGATACCGAGGGTCTATTTGAAAAGAGCCTCTCTATCCCAGGGTAGGGGTAAGGTCTGCGTACACACTACCCTCCCCAGACCCCACTAAGTGGGATTATACTGGGTTGTTGTCATCTTCTTCTTCTCCCTCCTCTTCCTTGTGACGACCCGACCTGTCCTCTTATGTGTTATTGCTCAATTTCCCCCATTTTTATGCTTCTTCCTGATTCGTTATCGGTATATGGTGCGTTAGAGTTGATTTGGATTGATTGTGATAAGAAATGAGACACTTAGTCTTTTTAAGGAAAGCTTAAGTTGGAAAAGTCAACCGAATGTTGACTATTGAGTTAGAGGGCTCAGATGTAATTTCCAGTGATTCGGTTAGTTTCGGGGGATAATTTGTGACTTAGGAGCGTGATCAAAATTGATTTTGGAGGTCCGGTGTAGAATTAAGCTTGAATTGGCGAAGTTAGTATTTTGGCGAAATCCGGTTGATAGGTGAGATTTTGATCCGAGGGTCGGAATGGGATTCCGAGAGTTGCTGTACCTTCGTTGGGTGATTTTGGATATGTGTGCAAATTTTCAGGTCATTCGGACGTCGTTTGGTCGGGTTTTGATCGAAAGTGCATTCCGGAAATTTTTGAAGAACTTAGGCTTGAATCCGATGTGATTTGATGGTTTTAGCGTTGTTTGATGTGTTTTGATGATTGGAAAGTTCGTATAATGTTTTGGGATATGTTGGTGCTTTTGGTTGAGGTCCCGGGGGCCTCGGGGTGATTTCGGATGGCTAACGGGAAGTTTTGAACTTGTGAAAAGGGAAAATATTACTGCTTCTGGTATTTCTGCTTCTGCGGAATATAGACCACAGAAGAGAGGTCGCAGGTGTGAAGTAGAGGCCGCAGAAGCGAAAATGGTCTTAAAAGGATTTCTTCCGCAGGAGCGGAGCTTTTCCCGCAGAAGCGGAGTCGCAGGTGCGACTTTTTGACCGCAGACGCTGTATATGGGGCTTTAGAGAATTTCTGCAGAAGCGGCATGTCTACCGCAAAAGCGGGAGCCGCATATGCGATATTTTGACCGCAGGTGCGGTAATGGCTGGCCAGATTTATAATATTTCATCCGCGAAGGTTATGTATTTTCCACCACTTATGAGCGAGCTTTGAGAGCTTTGAGGCGATTTTGAAGAGGAATTCAAGGGGGAATGATTAGAGGTAAGTTCTTTGGCCTAAATACATGAGATTATGTTAGATTTAACATAGAAATTGGCTGAAATTCATTTAAAAAGGGTAAAGCTAGGGCTTGAGTTTTGATATTTCAAATTGGGATTTGTTTGGTCATTTGAGCTCTAATTTGGGAGTTTTTGGTATGTATGGACTCGTTGCGATACGAGGAATCCGGTAATGTTAGTTTCGTAATTTTTGAGAAACAGGCCCGGGGCTCGGGTTTTTGCTAGTTTCGAGATTTTGCTATATTTTGATTGTTGTCGATTGGGTATTATTCCGTTGGCATAGTGTGATGTATTCGCTTTGATTTTGGTTAGATACGATGCCCGTGGAGGCCGATTCAAGGGGTAAAGGCATCGCGAGGTAGAGATTTCGCCGGTTCTAGGTGAGTAATACTTGTAAATGATATCCTGGGGGTTTGAAACCCCGAATTTGCACACCATAGTGCTGTATCGAGGTGACTTGCACGCCGGATAGTGAGCGTGGGGTAGAGCCTAGTTGGGGATTGTGACTTGGTCCGTCCCGATTGATGAAATTACTACGTATTTGGCTGAAATTACTTGTTATCATCATAATTTGGACTGATTGCCATGTTTGGGCTTCGTGTCAGCTATGTGAATCCTTCAGGGATTGATATTGATGTTTTCACATTATTTTTGCATACTATTTGATCTCGGTCTAGGGTTTTAATGTTGTTTTGCAAATTCGGCCATTTTTCATGATTTGAAAACTTAAATGACCTCTTACTGACATTTTGAACTGAGAACTGTTATTTGAATATTGCCCTAGTGGCTTATGTGCATTTCTGGATTGAGCATGGATCAGGCTACGCACCGCAACAGTGTTATATGTGCATTTCTGGACTGAGGATGGACCGGGCTATACGCCGCAGCGATGTGATATTGATATTGCGCTTGGGCTATAGGAGCCCCTCCGGAGTCTGAACCCCCACAATGAGCGCGGGTACCCAAATGGATTGGGTTGCGCGCCACAACGGTCATGTGTATTGCATTGCATTCATGCATTGGTTCCTGTGTGTACTACATGGCATGACATTCAGTACTCTCATATCATTGGCATCCATGCTATTTCTTGCATTGTTACCATATACCCTAGTGTTATTTGTTAATGGAGTGATGTTCCTGAGGGGCTGACTTACGTGCGGACTTGCACTATCTGATTATGCATTCATTTGCTTAACTGTTGGAAGAGGATATTTTCAAAAGAGGTTTTTAACTGAACCAGATATTTCTAAATGATTTTTTCATGGTTTTACTGTTTTCTCAAAGGGTTGTACTATCCTATATAGCATGATGGAGTGCTCTTACGTGATTTCTTGCCACTCAGTTATTATTTACTCTTATTACTCACTGAGTTGGAGTACTCATTTTACTTCTGGCACCTCACGTGCAGTTGTAGGTATTGTTCACCTAGTAGCGGGTTATTAGCCGATTGAAGGTATTACTATTGAAGCTGAGCAAGGTGACCGCCAATGTTCGCGGCACCGGACGTTGTCTTTAGAATTTTGGAATTTATTTCTTGTATATTATTGGCCCTGTAGTTGTGTTCAGGTTTTCTTTAGATGCTTGTGACTTGTGACACCCCGATCGGGTTGTGTTGTAAATACTGGTTATTATTATCGTCAAGCTGTATTTATCTATTCATTTATGTTTAATAATTGTTAAAGAGATGATTTGGGTTAGTTGGCTGGCCTTGTCTTCACGAGAAGTGCCATCACGACCGTGTTTGGAAATTGGGTCGTGACAAGTTGGTATCAGAGCCTAGGTTACTAGGTCTCACGAGTCATAAGCAGGTTTAGTAGAGTCTTGCGGATCGGTACAGAGACGTCTGTATTTATCCTCGAGAGGCTGTAAAACCTTTAGAAAAACTTCACTTTCTTGGAATTATTATCGTGTGTACTTGATTCACCTTGAGATATAACTCTTGAAATTCCTTCCACACGTCTGTATGCGCACGTGAGCGCTCAGTAGTATATGTGCCTTGATGGCTTGTGATTCCCAGATCAAGGGGCGAGATGTGATCTTCATGAGTATATCAGGCCATTCTGGAGGACTTGAGGCCGGATCTTTGCCTATGGCTTGAGCACCGAGGTACTGATTATGTGAGCAAATATTTTTAACTTATATGTTCAGTATTGTCCTTATTAGCCGGAATGACGGTTAGATATCCATGTGATGAGTATGTTAGTGCTGTGAGATGTATCTGTACGACCTGGTAGTGACAAAGAAGTCTGCTGGATGAATGATGACTGATAATTGCGCGATTCTGGTTGTGATCTGTTGTGTAGCCCAAGTTATGGGCGCGTGAAGAATATTTTCTTATCTCCTAGTTTGAAAGTTAAGTGCAATACTTGTGGTGGAATGAGTTCAGACTCAGGAAGACTAAATGACTATGTAACGTATATGATGGTGGAAGGCATACTGAAATACTAAATGATGGTGGAAGGCATGCTGAAATACTAAATGATGGTGAAGCAGGTGGGATATCTCCTGTGGAGTGTTCTTAAGTGGTATGATCCTTATGTGTATGTTAGAAGATCTCATGTGTAATTGAAGGGTACGTGTTGAAATTTGAAAATTCAGGTCGCTTAAGAGAGTGGACTCAACTGATGTGGGGATGAATGTGAGACTTTCAGAGGATTACGGTACTAGATGATCGGTGTTTTCACAAACTTGTAAATGACTTGAGTTTAATCTCACTATGTTATTGTGGCATCATTTGAGTAAAAGTATTATGGGTTATTGAGTGTGTCCTGATATATGGCTTCGAGTCAAGTTGGGGAGGTTGCTGTTGATTAGCTGATTGCACGATTATGTGCTATGTTGGTTCCTTTTCGAGGTATGCTGGCGGATCAGTTCGGGTTGCGGAAATTGAGCCGAGGATGGCACGAGTGAAGAAAATTTTTTACAAAGGTTATATGGTGCTTCGTAGATGTGTGGAAATAATAGGATGTCTTGAGCTGTTGATGATAAAGAATGCTCAGTGTATAGAGAAGGAAGATGTTTGTTTGTATTGGAATGAGATCATATCCTGTGGTGTCAGAGTGCTAATAAGGCATGAGTGGTTCTGTTCATTGAGTCAGGTAAGTTGCAGTTTGAATAAGAGTGAATGACTTTCTAGAATGATTTTAGTGTGTTCAAGATTTTACATGTAACGATCAGGTGTCTTAAGGCTGTGTATGTGGCTAGAGACTGTGTTTTCATTAGAAAAGATCAAGACTTGTGGTATTTTATGTTAATTATGGGATTCTGTGTATCAATATCTAGAAAGTAATGGTAACGAATTCAGATTCGCAGGAAGTTCTTCAAGTAAAGTATTCTGGAATGTGGTATTTCTGGGAAACATTGAGACAGTATTCAGTGGCTTATGGGTCTTAGACAGTGTGGTCTTATGTTCGAGTCTCATATGGTAAACTTGGGTTGAGGAACTGTGGTGCTACAGCAAGAAGGAATATCAAGTTGAAAATGAATCAGAAGGAAACCTAGATAAACGAAGCAGCTTGTTAGTGGATCGAATCAGTACGGTAAGGATATGATTAATTCTTGGTGTGTGTTCGAGGCAATGAGTTCGTACATGTATTTTGTAGTAGGGCTCTTGAGTTTTGACAACTTGTTTAACTTGGTCTAGTTAGAAGGATTCAGTCCTGACAGTTTAGCCTGTGCAAATAGAATTGGGAGAGAATTCTTATTGGGTTTCATCGTGGTTTGGAGACGTATATTTTCTATGGATATGCAGAGCATGGAGTGTGTAATGATTTTTCTTCTAAATGGGATCAATGAAAGTTCTTGACAAGTTAAGTGCATCGATGTCTGCGGCATGGAAGGGAGATAAAAGTTCTCATGTTATCCTTGGAGGGTATGGCATATGCGATATGTTGTGGAGGATTGGGGTTTGTGTGTGTAAGGTTTCGGCTCAATTCATAATGGGAAGTTATTAAATTCTTAAGTAGCACGGGCAGTTGCAAGTGATTTAAGAATCGATCTTCAGATGATTAAGGAAAATGGTACTGCTATTCTAGTGATTTGACGGGGGTATATGTTCAGTAAAAGGGGGAAGGTAATGTAAACTGATGATACTTCGGTAGTATTGCAGTACTTTCTTGCTAAATCGACTGTCAATATCTGAGTTTGCGTGATGGCACAGGGGAAATTTAGAATATCTATCGTGGGATGATTGGGTACTTGAGGTGTAATATGCATTCATACTGTGGAATTTGGGGATAAGGTACAGTGATTTGTATGCTATATGGAGCTGGAGACTGGGAGTTCTCAAGTATAGACTATGTAGTGGTTGTGGAGCGCGTGTGTTGGTACTGTTAGTGGCTATTGGGATTTGAAGGCCAGAGTGGATCTTTCTTTGTTGGTATGTTAGATTTTGGATATGATGTTGAGTTGTAGACTGGTTGTCTCAGTGTGGGTTATTCTAGACTATTGTGCTATGGGTTATGTCAGAAAATGCCACAGGTTGCGTGGCGGAGTGCATCAGATTATGTTCTAGAAGAGTGGTTGTATTCCAAAGACCAGTGGACAGCTGAGAAGGATTACTTTTCTTAATTGGGCCTTCGTGGCGGATGTTAGTGCAGAGGTTTCTACCATTGATTCAGTTCCGGTATTGAGAGACTTTTTTGGATGTTTCTTGTGGCCGAGCATGTCGCACGGGCAAAATTGTGGATTTCTGAATTTATTTGGTGCCGGGCACAGTATTGTACAGCTCCGGCAGGAGTTGTAGTAGTGGGAGGAGAAACTTCAGGATTCTTGGTGTTGAGTTCGTTGGCAGGTCGAGGTGGCTACGTATTTAGCTTGAGTTAGCTTGGTTGGCCCCGAGTTATATTGTTGAGAGATATGTAGATTCGATTGTTATTGAGCTTGTTAGTGATCTAAGGAGATCTATGAGTTGCTTTCTGTACTGTGAGACGTTATGATTTGTTGGATATGGACACATGTATTGTGGTTCTATTGAGGATTCATAGAGGAAGTCGAATGGGAAGAGTAATTGAGTGTTGCTTCATAAATGGAATACTGGTTATGGCCTATCGGGTTGCGTGTCGTATGTTATTTGTTTCACCGTGCGTGTAATGGATCTCTTTGGTTCCAGACATCAAATTATGCGTGGCTGTCGATTTTGAACATGGCGACTTGAGGTGTTTCATGTGTAACATTGTTTGGGTAGGATCGCGCATTATGGCGAGGCCACGCGGGGGTATGACCCTTCAGAGTAGCTTCAGGTATTCAATTTCTATGATGGGAGACGAGGTCTCAGCCTTGTGTTGTGATGGACTGATGAGCTTGAGGCACAACTCTTTCGTTTGAGTCATTTGTCATGATTTGAGTATGTTCAGACCGTTTCTTAATGGTGTGCGTATTATGCAAGTTGTGGCTTAGGCCTGTGTTGAGGTGTCATATCACCAGAGTGGTATGTTGAATTCGAGGCGATCATTGGAGTCATTAATGAATGCGAACAGATGTGATTTTAGCTTGTTAGAAGGTTTATATCTAGGTTTGGCCCGGAAATCTGTTTGGGTATTAGTCAAAATGGGAGTGGCTTCATGTATGGGTGATCTGAGGAATAGTTATGGTTTATCGCGTGTTTTATTTATCGTTGGCAGTATATGAAAGTGATGGAATAAGACTTTAGCTAATAAGAGGTTTTCTATCGGTATTTCGTTATTGTAGGCAACTGCTGTGAATAGAGGCCATTGTTTCGAGTGTTTGGATTATGTGTTATATCATATGGTTTCACCTGAGGTTGCAGGTATGGGTTAGAACAACTGGTTCGGAATTATTCGAAGTATAGGTGTGAGGTTGTGATCGTATTGATGGTTTCTGAAGTGAAAAGGGTAGTTCTATGGTTCAGATGGACTGTGAAATTTAAGCTATACTGTGTTATCGGACCTATGGGGATAGGGTGACGAGGGATCACCCCGGGTATACGCTTGGTAAGTGCATTCAGCTATTGGGTTGCTTCTAGTACAACTTTGGATATGCTCGAGCACGAGCGTTTGTTTAAGTTGGGGAGGATGTGACGACCCGACCCGTCGTCTCATGTGTTATTGCTCAGTTTCCCCCATTTTTATACTTCTTCATGTTTCGTTATCAGTATGTGGTGCGTTAGAGTTGATTTGGATTGGTTGTGATAAGAAATGAGACACTTAGTCTCTTGAAGGAAAGCTTAAGTTGGAAAAGTCAACCGAATGTTGACTATTGAGTTAGAGGGCTCGGATGTGATTTCTGGTGATTCGGTTAGTTTTGGGGGATGATTTGTGACTTAGGAGCGTGATCGAAATTGATTTTGGAGGTCCGGTGTAGAATTAGGCTTGAATTGGCGAAGTTAGTATTTTGGCGAAATCCGATCGATAGGTGAGATTTTGATCCGAGAGTCGGAATGGGATTTTGAGAGTTGCTGTACCTTCGTTGGGTGATTTTGGATATGTGTGCAAATTTTTAGGTCATTCGGACATCGTTTGGTCGGGTTTTGATTGAAAGTGCATTCCGGAAGTTTTTGAAGAACTTAGGCTTGAATCCGATGTGATTTGATGGTTTTAGCGTTGTTTGATGTGTTTTGATGATTGGAACAAGTTTGTATGATGTTTTGGGATATGTTGGTGCTTCTGGTTGAGGTCCCGGGGGCCTCGGGGTAATTTCGGATGGCTAATGGGAAGTTTTGAACTTGTGAAACGGGAAAATATTGCTGCTTCTGGTATTTCCGCTTCTGCGGAATATAGACCGCAGAAGCGAGGTCACAGGTGCGAAGTAGAGGCCGCAGAAGAGAAATTGGTTTTAGGGGATTTCTTCCGCATGAGCGGAGCTTTGCCCGCAGAAGCGGAGTCGCAGGTGCGACTTTTTGACCGCAGACGCGGTATATGGGCCTTTAGAGAATTTCCGTGGAAGCAGCGTGTCTACTGCAAAAGCGAGAGCCGCATATGCGATATTTTGACTGCAGGTGCGGTAATGGCTGGCCAGAATTATAATATTTCATCCGTTAGGGTTATGTATTTTCACCATTTTTTGAGAGAGCTTTGAGGCGATTTTGAAAAGGAATTCAAGGGGAATGATTAGAGGTAAGTTATTTGGCCTAAATACACGAGATTTTGTTAGATTGAACATGGAAATTGGTTGAAATTCATTAGAAAGGGGTAAAGCTAGGGCTTGAGTTTTGATATTTCAAATTAGGATTTGATAGGTCATTTGAGCTTGGATTTGGGAGTTCTTGGTATGTATGGACTCATGGAGAGACGAGGAATCCGATAATGTGAGTTTTGTAATTTTTTGAGAAATCGGCCCGGGGCTCGGGTTTTTACTAGTTTCGAGATTTTGCTATATTTTGATTGTTGTCAATTGGGTATTGTTCCCTTGGCATAGTGTGATGTATTCGCTCTAATTTTGGTTAGATATGATACGCATGGAGGCCGATTTGAGGGGCAAAGGCGTCGCGAGCTAGAGATTTTGCCGGTTCGAGGTGAGTAATACTTGTAAATGATATCCTGAGGGTTTGAAACCCCGGATTTGCACATCATAGTGCTGTATCGAGGTGACTTGCACGCCGGATAGCGAGCGTGGGGTAGAGCACCGTTGGGGATTGTGACTTGGTCCGTCCCGATTGATGAAATCACTACGTATTTGGCTAAAACTACTTGTTCCCATTATAATTTGGACTTATTGCCATGTTTAGGCTTCGTGCCAACTATGTGAATCCTTCAGGGATTGATATCGCTGTTTTCACATTATTTTTGCATACTATTTGATCTCAGTCTAGGGTTTTAATACTATTTTGCAAATTCGGCCATTTTTCATGATTTTAAAACTTAAATGATATCTTACTGACATTTTGAACTGAGAACTGTTATTTGAATATTGCCCTAGTGGCTTATGTGCATTTCTGGATTGAGCATGGATCGAGCTGCGCACTGCATCAGTGTTATATGTGCATTTTTGGACTGAGGATGGATCGGGCTGCTTGCAGCAGCGGTGTGATATTGATATTGCTCTTGGGCTTTAGGAGCCCCTCCGAAGTCTGAACCCCCACAGTGAGCGTGGGTACCTAAATGGATCGGGCTGCACGCCGCAGCGGTCATATGCATTGCGTTGAATTCATGCATTGGTTCCTTTTTGTACTACGTGGCATGACATTCAGCACTATGATATCATTGGCATCCTTGCTATTTCTTGCACTGTTACCAGATACCCTAGTGTTATTTGTTAATGGAGTATTTTGCTCGACGGGCTGAATTATGTGCAGACTTGCACTATCTGATTATGCATTCATTTGCTTAACTGTTGGAAGAGGATATTTTCAAAAGAGGTTTTTAACTGAACCAGATATTCCTAAAGGATTTTTTGACGGTTTTACTGTTTTCTCAAAAGGTTGTACTGTCCTATATAGCATGATGGAGTGCTCTTACATGATTTCTTGCCGCTCAGTTATTATTTACTCTTATTACTCACTGAGTTGGAATACTCACTTTACTCCCTGCACCACGCATGCAGTTGCAGGTATTGTTCACCCGGTAGCGGGTTATTAGCCGATTAAAGGTATTACTATTGAACCTGAGCAAGGTGACCGCCAGCGTTCATGGAACCAGACGTTGTCTTTAGAATTTCAGAATTTATTTCTTGTATATTATTAGCCCTGTAGTTGTGTTCAGGTTTTCTTTAGATGCTCGTGACTTGAGACACCCCGGTCGGGTTGTGTTGGATTGTAAATACTAGTTATTATTGTCGTCAAGCTGTATTTATCAATTCATTTATGTTTAATAATTGTTAAAGAGATGATTTGGGTTAGTTGGCTGGCCTTGTATTCACGAGAGTCGCCATCACGACCGGGTTTGGAAATTGGGTTGTGACATTCCTCTTCATGATCTCTTTCATTTTTATCAATTAGGAATAGGGATTGACTTGTTGTCACACCTCCTTTTTACGTTACACCCCCGGGAAGAGGGCATAAAGGAGTTTTTCTGATTAAAGGACAATCGTGACAGGATTTATTATTGCAATTCAGAGTCACCACTTGGGAGATTAATGGTGTCCCAAGTCACTGGTTGAATCCTGAACCGAGGAAATTATGACTCTGTTAACAGTCCGCGAATCAAAAATTCGAGTAAGGAATTCTGTTAACCCGGGAGAAGGTGTTAGGCATTCCCGGATTCCGTGGTTCTAGCACGGTCTCTCAACTGTCGTATTTGATTTTATCCGATTTAAAAAAAAACAAGTTCTAGCCTATGTGTCTTTTATTAATAATCCGCTTTTATGGTATATTTAAATAAGAATTACAACGTCGTAAAAATGCATCTCGAACCTCGTCGCACCAGTGCACCTGTGGCCTTTGACACATTTCGACTTCGTTGAGATTTGGATTTGGGTCACATAAATGTGCACCCGTATTTAGGAAGGTAATATTATTAACATGCGTGCCTGAAGCAACTACGCGTTTATTGTATTTGGGGAAGACCATAAAATTCTCTAAATGTCCCTCCTGAATTCTAAGTAATTTTAATAACCAATTATTGAGGGCCCCGCCTTTTGTATTTTATTGGGCAAGGCTCGTCTCATTTTTATTATTACAGGCCAAACTAAAGTAACTAAATTTTGTTTTGTCTCTAAAGGTTAATTAATCCATGAATATAAATTCAAGTCTCAAATTCAAGTCCGGATTCAAATAAAAGGATAAAAACCTTTTAGCTTGAACCCGTTACCTAATTCAAAACTTGATTTCATATTTATGAATTAATTTCCCATATCCCTAATATAATTTTAAAGGATTTTTGATTTATAACGAATTCTTGGGCTTTAAAGGTTTGGCCCGGACTTGTAAACCATCAATTTGAGACAAGCAGACAAACAGGTTGCCCATGCTGGGCCTCTAAAGGTTGGCCCACGATTTGCTCATGTTTTATGAAGGCTAATAGGAATGGGCTCATAGTAAGCCCAAGATCAATATATCATGGCCTTCATGTAACATGAGAATTGCAATGTAATGCTGAAAACACATGCTGAGTTTAATTCATGCCAAGATTAATTAACAGTGATCCAACTACTGATTTTCCTATTTATCTTCAAACAAATGATCTAACTACTTATATGCATATTATGAAAACTCTAAAAATAATGATAGCAACTGAAATAACTACTGGATGTCAACTAAAGTATTTAACACTAAAATTCAAACTAACGATAGCATAACAGAAATCCCTGAAAAAAAAAAAAAAATATAATGCAAACTAAGGTATCAACACCTTGAACTATTGGATGTCACAGTAATAACATGTTTGATTTATCATACTATAGCTAATATTTACTGATCACTTATATCAATTCAAGTTCTCAAAGTTTAATTATAAACGGAATGACTAAGGCTAATAACAGATCCTAAGTTCTAACAGCTAATAATAGTCTACTAACAGTCCTAATTATATAGTTTTTCAAATTCAATTACAAAAAACAAGTCCAAATAGTCCTAATCAATACACATAATCCTATCTCATATTAATACATATGCGTTCACCTAAAAAAGTTACACATTAAACTAATGATAAAATCACAAGCCGATTTGTATTGCAACAAGTTGTATCATATTGATTTCACATTGTTCATTTACAATGGATGAAACTTCATATCATTAGTGTCCACAAATGTACCTAGAATTGGAAACGAAAGGAAGAGATGATCAGCAGAGATAAGCAGCAATAATAACAGCAAAAGTCCAACTAATAGCCCTCAGAACAGCCTATGAATAATCAGAAGCAAATAAAACAAGTAGATAGACAAATAAATTCGATTGTATTCAAATTCGAACTTGAAACTAAGCTAGAAAAGCTCCTGAAACTTCCAGCAACCAAAACACAAACCAAAACAGTTTGAACAGGTCCAAAACAACTTGAAATTGAACCTAGGAGCACTAGAAGCTCGGATTAATGACTGGAATTGCGAAAGTTTCAATGTAACAGTGTATTTTTTTGCGTTTTTGGAGGTTTTTCTAATATTTTTTGGATTTTTAGAAAGTTCAAAATTCAAATAGAAATCTGAAATTGGAGAAGAATTGAGGAGGAAAAAATGTGGAATTTTTTTTGGAGGTTCCAAACTTGTAAAACAAGGCACATTAGTGCCTATTTATAGATAATTCTTAAGGTATAGCTTCAGATTTTATTTTACTCTTTTAACCCCTTTTTATTTCTATTTTCACCCCTTTATTTCTAACTTGTTCTACAAGTAACTACACTTACTTAACCAAAACTTACACTATAGTCTATTCTAGAATATTCTATACCCTTTATAATTCCTGAATTACCCCTACTTCATTTCAGAATTTACTAAACTTGAATAAACTACCCTTTTCTATGCCCATATTACCCCT
>MU680550.1:137874-154060 GCA_026770625.1 Nicotiana glauca | reverse complement strand
TATACCCTTTACAATTCCTGAATTACCCCTACTTCATTTCAGAATTTACTAAACTTGAATAAACTACCCTTTTCTATGCCCATATTACCCCTGAAATCATGTTGTAACTACTATTAACCCATTTTATATACCCAAAATGCCCCCACTTTACTTTTGTAATTATTGCCCTTCCTCTTTCCTTCTTCTTTATTTTTGTTATTATAGACTAATTATTATTTAACTAATCTAAACAACTACAACCAATTCAAACCCTAATGAATAATCCTAGTTAATACTAGAAATCAGAAATCAAATCACCTTCTGTTTTTCAACTATAATAATGTGAACAATTATTACCAAATCAAACAACAAAATAGATGACGATAGTTATAGGGGCGGAAAGAGGAAGGGGAGAGGGTGTTGTGGTGGTCATCGGCGTTAAGGGTGTTTTCCGCCGGTGAGGGTTCCGGCGAGGAGGGGTTGATATGAGGGAGACGATATAGTTTGTTTTCTGATTTAATTAATTCATCCAACATTTTTATAATTATCCACTCAAAGCTCGCGAACCGTTGGATCAAAAGACAATCAAAGGCTGTGATTGTGTGATGACGAAACGACGTTGTTTGGGTTTACTAAAGAGCTGGACCGGGTAGAAGACTACTGGGCTGGGGCGTGTGACCTTGAATTGGGCCGAATCAGCCCACTTGTGATCTCTTATTAAGACCACTTCCTTATTTGTTTTCTTTTCTCTTGTATTTCATTTTCATCTTTTATATTTTGTATTTTACTTTGTATTTATTTATTATTATTTTTCTGATTTTGTAAGAATTAAAACAAAAACCTACTTAAACTACTTAATCCTGAAATTATTTAAAAATTAAGTAAAAGTTGCCTAGGAACTATTTTTTGTGAATTTCTTTAAATTTTGTTCTAAAATAAATTAATACCTAATTGTAAAATTAAATCCCTAATGCAAATGTATATTTTTGTATTTTTAATATGACTTATCATGCACAAATAAAATGCAGCAATTATCCGAAAATGACACCAAAATGCACAAAAATTGTAAAAATAAAAGAAAAACCATTTTGTTTGGATTTTGGGAACAATTTGCTTAGGGCAAAAATCACGTGCTTACAGCTGCCCTTCTTTTCCCCGAAACACGAAGAGTTTTCGTGCAAAGATAAGTGAGCGGAAATGAGGGATGTTTGCCCGTTCGCATATTCTGTGTGAAGCATTTTTGAAAGAGTTGACCGCGCCCTGTTTCAGAGGTTGCCTACATATCCCGGGCTAAACAGGAATCAGATCAGTGTAGTTCAGGAGTGTCTGGTAGCTGGGACTACCAGGAGCTGCGGTTTCACTGCTGTTGTTGCTGTTACTGCTCGCTTACCTCCTTATTACACCATGTTAAGATAAAAAGAAGCTAGCCTAAGCTATACTCTATGAGTTACAAGAAATCCTATCTATGCCTTCAAACTTGCTCTTGTGCTGCCTTGAACTCATATCTTGTGTTCTTTCAACGGGATTCTTGTTGTTGCCTTGACGATGTTTTGTCATTCTTTTGATGATTCTTGATTACTACAATTTGAAATGTATGTCCATTTTTCAGGTGGGCTCCTGCTTACGATTCTTGAGAAAGTTATTCCCTTGTTCTTCAAGCAGGCTCTTGCTTGCGATGCTTGAAAAGTATTCCCTTGTTCTCTAGGTGGGCGTCTGCTTGCAATGCTTGAAAATGTATTCCCTTGTTCTCCAGGTGGGCTCCTGATTGCGACAAAAATAGACAAATAAAGAAAATTTTCTGCCCCAGTATGGTGACTAGGCATATCATGTTATCATATATTAAAATTAAAGGCTAAAATTTGGATTATAGTTCCCTTGTTTTCCAGGTGGGTGCCTACTTACTGCATTAGAAAAATGGATTCCCTTTGTTTTTCAGGTGGGCTCCTGCTCACTGAACTTTGAAAGACATTCCCTTGTTCTTCAGGTGGACTCCTGCTTACTGAACTTTGAAAGATATTGCCTTGTTATTCAGGCGGGCTCCTGCTTGCTGAATTTTGAAAAATATTCCCTTATTTTTCAGGTGGGATCCTGCTTACTGATTTTGAGAAGATATTCCCTTATTTTTCAGGTAGGATCCTGCTTGCAACAACCATACAAAAATGAAGAAAATTTTCTGCCCTAGTTTGATAACTGGGCGCGTTGTGTTACCGAATATTAAACTTGAAAGATAAGACTTGCATTATACTTCCATTGTTCTTTAGGTGGGTGCCTGACTGCTGTGCTTGAAATGTATTCCCTTATTCTTCAGGTGGGCTCCTGCTGGCTAACTTTTGAAAGTATTCCCTTGTTATCCAGGTGGGCTCCTGCTTATTGACTTTGGAAAATTATTCCCTTGTTTTCTAGGTGAGCTCCTGCTTACAAAGAAAAATTCTTTCTGCCCCTGTTTTAATCAAAGAAAGATTTGTTAATATAAAATGGTGGTTAGCTGCTGGCATTCTTGTTGGCCATGCTCCCGCTTCCTACTTTGTTCCGACTTGCTTCTCTGGAATTGCTTTGACTTGCCATGACTTCCCGGCTGACCTTCAACCCTCTGATCTTGATGACCCAAATGTTACTGTTTTGTGTTTTTGTCCCCTTCTTGTGAAACTTTGCTTCTCCCTACAATTATCTGATTACCCTACTGATGGGATTTGCACTGGTCCTTCGTGTTTTACTTTCTTTTGATATGTCCTAATTTTGTTGTGCCATACCACTGGGAAGCTGGTAGTTAGCCTTGACATCTTTCTTTTATGTTTCTAAATTGAACTGACACTGAAATGTCTTATCGACAGACTTCAGGAGAATAAAATGCAATGACCTCGAAGGTTTTTGAGGATAGAAAGACTCTGAATGAGTTGTAATGAAGAGAAAAAGGATAGGACTTATCTGAGTGGAAAGGCTGATTCCATTGACCGTGCCATGCATTTTAGATTACCCAGCCTAGTCTGTCCAACCAATGAACTGTCATTTACCACATTTGCTGTTCCATACTTTCACAACCAATTTTCACCAAAAACCCAAACCTTGCTCGTTTTGCCATATTTCAAACACCTTTCAACCATAGACTTCTTTCATTTGCCCATCAGAAAAACTCACTTTCGCCTTACGGTGCTCGTGAGGGTTTTCACCAATAAGACTCTCTCATTATTAATATCTCTCAAACTCACTTCGCCTTACGGTGCCCGTGAAGGTTTTCACCAATAAGACTCTCTCATTTTCAATATCTCTCAAGCTCACTTCGCCTTACGATACCCGTGAGGGGTTTCACCAATAAGACTATCTCATTTTTGATCTCTTTCTTCTAGTACAGAGTGTTGTCTACAACATGAATCACCTTACCTGCTTGTATTGACATTTTTTTTAAAATTGATCAGAAGGTCTTTCTTTGGACCATAATATGGCTGATGGGTTTTAGAAGGAATGGTATATAAAGGCTCAAAATATTTCAACGTGGGTTTAAAATTACAACTTTTAGAATCATATCTTTCACAACAAACATAACTTCTGCCCCAGTTTCATTCTTGGGGATTCTTGGATTTTTCTTTTGTTGTGACTGAACCTCAGCTAGGCTGCCTACGTACCCTTTCGGGATCAAGTCAAACGTAGTTCAGGCCATAAAATCGCTTCATTGTTGCGATGTTTCTTTTCTTCCATTCTTCTTTTCTTTTTCTTTTTCTTTTCTTTTTCTTTCTCTTTTCTTCTTTTTCTTTTTCTTTTCTTTCTTTTCTTTTCTTTTCTTTTTCTTTTTCTTTCTCTTTTCTTTTCTTTCTTTTCTTTTCTTTTCTTTTTCCACTGTGTTTCTCCTGTTTCTCCACTTAATTTCCCTGCTCGGGTTCTTAAATTTTGTTGTTGATTCCGAAATAGGGCTACGAAAGAAAAATATAACATGGCTCAAAAGGGATAACAAAGGATAAAGTGTTTGGATAGCAGAACAAAATGCCTTCGTCATTTCAATCTTAAAACATGCCAAATACAACCAGGTACATAAAGATAAAGAAATCATACATAATATCTCTTGACTGCATCATATTTCCCTTCTACATCTGTTAGATACAATACACCATTGGACAACACTCGTGTTACAACAAACGTCCCCTGCCAGTTAGGACCGAACTTTCCTTTTGCTTCAGACCAGTGAGGTAAGATACGCCTTAACACCAATTGCCCTACTTCGAACTTCCGCAGACGCACTTTCTTGTTATAAGCTGTTGCCATTCTCTGTTGGTATAACTGTCCATGACATACTGTTGCTAATCTCTTTTCGTCAATCAAATTCAATTGTTCTAAACAGGTTTTGACCCACTCATCATCATCAATTTCTGCTTTAGCAATTATCCGAAGGGATGGTATTTCAACTTCTGCAGGTATCACCGCCTCTTTACCATACGCCAATGAATAAGGAGTTACACCTACTGAAGTGCAAACAGTAGTGCAATATCCTAGCAAAGCAAAAGGCAACTTCTCATGCCACTGCCTGGATCTTTCCACCATTTTCCAAAGAATTTTATTGATGTTCTTATTAGCTGCCTCAACTGCACTATTCGCCTTAGGACAATATGGGGTGGAATTGTGGTGCGTGATCTTAAACTGCTTATATGTTTTTGCCATCAGATGGCTATTGAGATTAGCACCATTGTCAGTGATAATCACCTTCGGAATTCCGAACCAGCAAATGATATTTGAATGCACAAAATCAACCACTGCCTTATTGGGCACCGATTTGAAAGTTTTTGCTTCAACCCACTTAGTGAAGTAATCAATGGCTACCAGAATAAACATGTGCCCATTAGATGCTGCTGGTTCAATCGGTCCAATGACATCCATTCCCCAAGCAACGAAGGGCCATGATACCGACATTGTATGCAACTCAGATGGTGGAGAATGGATCAAATCTCTATGTACTTGCATTGATGACATTTGCGCACAGAACTGATACAATCCCGTTCCATAGTAAGCCAATAATAACCTGCTCAGGGAATCTTCTTTGCCAAAACATACCCACTCATATGAGGTCCACAAACTCCCGCATGTATCTCAATCATGATAGTTGCAGCCTGTTTAGCATCCATGCATCTCAATAAACCAAGATCTGGAGTTCTTTTGTACAAAACTCCTCCACTGAAGAAAAATCCGCTTGCCAAGCGTCTAATAGCTCTCTTTTGATCCCCCGTGGCCTGTGCTGGATATACTCCCATTCTGAGGTATTCTTTAATATCATGAAACCATGGTTCCCCATCAAGCTCTTCTTCCACCATATTACAATAGGCATGCAGATCTCGAACCTGAATCTGCAATGGGTCCACATAAGCATTATCCAGATGATGCAACATCGACGCTAAAGTGGCCAAAGCGTCAGCAACTTCATTATGAATCCTTGGAATGTGCTTGAAATATATTGACTGAAACCGCTGACAAAGTTCATGCAAACATTGCCGGTAAGGTATGAGCTTTAAGTCTCGTGTCTCCCATTCTCCCTGAATTTGGTGTACCAAAAGATCCGAGTCGCCCATGATCAAGATCTCTTGTACACCCATATATATAGCCATCCTTGAGACCAAAATACACACGCCTCGTACTCAGCCATGTTATTGGTGCAGTAAAAGCGAAGCTGGGCAGTAACAGGGTAGTGCTGCCCCGTCTCAGAAATAAGTACCGCTCCTATCCTAACGCCTTTGTTATTGGCAGCCCCATCAAAGAAAAACTTCCACCCAGGTTTTTCATCTTGTTCTGATTCCTCGAGATGCATGGTTTCCTCATCAGGAAAGTATGTTTTCAACGGTTCATATTCATCATCAACTGGATTCTCTGCTAGGTGATCAACCATTGCTTGTGCTTTCATCGCAGTACGGGTCACATATACAATATCAAATTCCATGAGAAGGATTTGACACTTAGCAAGCCTCCCTGTGGGCATGGGCTTCTGAAAAATGTATTTCAACAGATCCAACCACGAGATGAGGTAAGTGATATAGGCTGACAAGTAATATTTCAACTTTTGCGCTACCCAGGTCAAAGCACAACACGTCCTCTCCAGTTGAGTGTATTTTACCTAATAAGATGTGAACTTCTTGCTGAGGTAGTAAATTTCCTGCTCTTTCTTTTCCGTAACATCATGCTGCCCCAGTACACTACCAAAAGAATTATCCAAAACCGTCAGATAAAGGTCTTCTCGGCTCTGGTGGAACCAACAAAGGTGGACTGGCCAAATACTCTTTAATTTTGTCAAATGTCGCCTGACATTCATCCGTCCACTTAACCACAACATCTTTCTTCAGCAGCTTAAAGATAGGCTCGTAAGTCACTGTAAACTGAGTAATGAACCTGCTGATATAATTCAACCTGCTGAGAAAACTCATCACTTCTTTCTTGCTCTTTGGCGGCGACAATTCCTGAATGGCTTTGATTTTGGACGGGTCTAATTCAATACCACGTCGACTTACCACCAACCCCAACAACTTCCCTGACGGGACACCAAATGCACACTTTGCCGGATTGAGTTTGATATTATACCTGCGAAGCCTCTGGAAAAACTTCCTCAAGTCTTTAGCATGATCACGCTGATTTCTTGACTTTATAATTACATCATCTACATAAACTTCAATTTCCCAATGTATCATATCATGGAACATGGTGGTCATCGCCCTCATATATGTTGTCCCTGCATTCTTCAACCCAAACGGCATAACCCTATAACAGTAGGTTCCCCAAGGCTTAATGAATGCTGCCTTTTTCGCGTCTTCCTCATCCATCAAAATTTGATGATAGCCCATATAACAATCCATGAAAGAACCAATCTCATGTTTGGCACAATTGTCAATCAATATATGGATGTTTGGCAATGGGAAGTTGTCTTTTGGACTCGCCTTATTGAGATCACAGTAATCAACACACACTCTGGTCTTTCCATCCTTATTTGGCACATGCACGATATTAGCTAAATAGGTGGTATATCGGGTAACACATATGACCTTTGCCTCAAACTACTTGTTGATTTCTTCTTTGATATTCACACTGATATCTGTCTTAAATTTCCTCAGCTTCTGCTTGACAGGAGGGCATTCCGAATACGTGGGCAACTGGTGGACCACCAAATCAGTACTCAAATCTGACATATCATCGTATGACCATGAAAAAATGTCTTTGTATTCAAACACAACTTGATTATCTCTTCTCTGAGAGGGGCTTCCAAATGGACACTTATTTTTGTTTCTCAAACATTTTCTTGATCCCCTAGATTGACTGCCTCGGTGTCATTCAAAATAGGTTTGGGTTTTTCATCAAATTGACTTAATTCTTTACATATTTCTTCCAAGGCTTCCTCGTCATCATACTCCATCTCATCATCACATTCAATTTCTTGTATTACTATTTCACATTGATTATCAAGATTAGGCCGAGAACTCCTCATACATGACACATCATTGAAACCAGTATAAAATAGACTGTACAAGAAAGAGAAAATAAAGACAAAAATAAGGCTATCAGGAATGAAGAGAGAAAGAAATTGCATTTCATTGAAATTGTAAGATAACAAGGTTTAACTCATCCAAATGGACGGAACATAGAAATCTGAATTACAACCTTGGAAATAATCCAGATTTAATACTCACAAGAAAATCAAAAACTAACTACCACGACTCCTTCCGAGTAGGAAGAGGAGTAGTTTCCCAGTTATTAAGCTTGGCCTGAGATCCCACGAATTGCTCCTCAATTTTACTCGGACATTCGCCTGCTTCTACCATATTCACTTCATCGAATATCCTTTTAAACCTTTCGATCAACGCCTTGTCAGGTTCTATCACCACGGAATTGGGCATTGCTATTTCTGGGCGCCTTTTAGTACCAGACCAGACAAAAGAACGGGAAAGGCGATGGATGGGTTTCGGAAGAGTCCACACTCTCTTCTTCATCTTTTTGGCTCTCCTTATGTTAGCAGTAGTGGGTTTGAAACCTAACCTGAAAGTATCAAGATTACTAGTATGAGACACTGGCTGTATGATGCCCTGGAGTGAAGCACCCAAGCCCTTTCCGGGTAAGAATCCATTTCTTATCATCTCGGATGCCACCATGACTGATGCAGCGGCTACCTTCGGCTTAGGAACATACTCCCCTTCTGGGACTTTAGCGACTGGCACTGTGTCCACAACTTGGTACACCCATGGGCCCTTATCATCTTCAACTTCCTCGAAAGGTGTAATAGGATTGCAAGAATTGTCCTCCCCATGGACCACGATCTCCTGACGATCCCATTCAAATTTGACCATTTGATGCAGAGTAGACGGCACTGCCTTTGCTGTGTGGATCCATGGTCGACCCAATAAAAGATTGTAAGACACAACAACATCAAGCACTTGGTACTCCATCATAAATTCCACAGGTCCTATTGGAAGCTCCAACACAATATCTTCCACTGTATTTTTCCCTCCGCCGTCAAATCCCCGTACACAAATACTATTCTTATGAATTCTTTCATTGTCGACCCTCAACTTTTCTAGAGTGGATAGAGGGAAAATGTTGGCACTAGACCCATTATCAACTAACACCCGAGTTACCATGGAATCTTCGCACTTCACTATGAGGTACAAGGCTCTATTATGCTCAGTTCCTTCCAATGGCAACTCATCATCGGAGAATGTTACCCTGTTAACCTCAAAAATTTTGTTTTCAATCTTCTCAAGATGATTCACGGTAATCTTCTCTGGCAAATGGGCTTAATTTAGAATCTTCATCAGAATGGATCAGTAAAGACAATAATGAGATCTACATCGGGGTTTTTCTTAATTGTTCCAAAATTGAGTAGTCCTGTGCTTTCATCTTTTTCAAAAACTCTTCAGCTTCCTCTTCAGTAACAGCTCTTTTCACTGGTGCCGGATTGTCTCTAGCTGCTTTAACTTTCCTCACGGGCAAAGCATCTCCTTGATCTGGTCAACTCGTGCGTTTCGCACACTTCTTCCTTAACTTCTTTTCCTCTGTACATAGCACTCACCCGGTCATAATTCCATGGGATAGCCTTTTCACTAACCACAGGCAACTGAAACGCCGGTTTAATGATAACCGATTCTGTATTAGCGAACTTTACAACCAACACAGGCTTAATAATTGCTCCTAGTATTGTCACTTTAACAGGTTCTGGCTTCACTATCATCATTGGCTTATTGACTGTCTGCTCTGCTGCGACCAATGCTTTCCCACCAATCAATTTCTCATCTGCTTTATTTTCACTTGCCTTAATCATCATCACTATTTGCGATTGCTTCTTGTATTCTCCCTTCTGCACTAACTCAATCATGTGAGTCTCATGATAAGTTGGTAATGGATTTTGCATGATAATGGGAGTTTCTGGAGCCTGTACTTTAATTCTCTTGGTATCAATAAGTTCCTGAATAGCAGTTTTTAGATGCCAACATTTCTCCGTATCATGCCCTGGAGCTCCTGAGCAATACTCACGATTTACAGAATGGTCCAAGTTCCTAGGTGGAGGATTTGGTATTTTTGGCTCAATTGGTTTTAGCATTCCAAGCTGCCTCAACCTGTGGAATAGGCTGGTATAAGATTCTCCTAGCGGAGTGAAAGTCTTTTTCTTTTGCAATTTGTCATTCTTAGCAGCAGGGTTTGGTCGGAAACCAATTCCACCGGGATTTCTGTATGTTTTGCGAGGTGGGTATGCATTTTGGGTATGATAGGAGTTATGGGGAGTGAGTGCATGCCAGGGTGCTTGGGGTTAAGGGTAAGTTTGGGCATGGTGAACTGAGAAGTGGGGAACGGGAGATGGATAGTAATGTTGTGGTGGGCCATATGATGTACGTGGGTAGGTTTGGTGATGTGGACGGGGTTGGTGATAATAGGTTGAAGGACCCCCGGACCATGTCCTAGACTCCACCACGACAACTTCTTCCTTCTTCTTCTTTCCCAAAACCCCTCCAGTGCCAGTCTGGATGGCTTGGGTAGTCGCTTTTATTGCCGAGTAACTCATAATCTTGTTGGACTTCAACCCTTCTTCTACCATGCTTCCCATCTTTACGACTTCATTAAAAGTTTTTTCCACTGCTGACACTAGATGGCCGTAATAGGTAGGCTCTAAAGCCTGCAAAAAATAATCCACCATCTCACTCTCTTTCATAGGCAGATCAACCCTCGCGGCCTGCTCCCTCCATCGAAATCCATATTCCCTTAAACTCTCCCCAGGTTTCTTTTCAATCTTGGTCAAGGAGAGACAATCGGGAACAATCTCTAGATTATACTGAAAATGATTTGCAAAGGCTTGGGCTAAGTCATCCCATATATACCACCGGGTGTGATCCTGCCTAGTATACACTCTAAAGCTGACTTAATGAGTCTTTGGCTGAAATATGCCATTAATAATTCATCTTTTCCTCCAGAACCCCTCATTTTGCTACAAAACCCCCTCAAATGGGCCACCACGGGGTCACCATGCCCATCATAAAGATCAAACTTCGGCAATTTGAAACCCACAGGCAATTGGACTTCTGGAAACAAGCACAGGTCTTTATAAGCAACACTTACTTGTCCTCCAAGACCTTGCATGTTTAGGAACGATTGTTCCAGGCTTTTTACTTTGCGTATCATTTCCTCCTGCTCAAGATTCTTAGGAGGTTTTTCTTCTTCAGATATATCAATAAGAGGAGTATAAGAGTAAGGCTCATGAGGTCTAAAAGTGGGCTCGGGTAGATAGTAATGGTTTTCTTGAGTGTGGAATAAAGGTTCACTTGAAGATTTGTGTAACATGGCAGGTGGAGGAGCCACGTACATAGGAGAAACTGGTATTGGAGGTGGTGGGGTTTGCTTTGATGGTGGAGGTTGTGGTGTTTGAGAAGTGGTTGCATAATATAGTGGATAGGTAGGATAGACCGGGGAAGAATTCACGATGGGTGGATCTTGTGACCGAACTGGTGGCGGGACGTAGACGGGATTGGCAGGATAAGCTGGAAAGGGTTGTCCTTTTGCCCAGGCCTGATACATCTCGGCCATTTTTTGTTTCAGCTTGTACATTTCCTCTTTCATAGCATTAACATCCACTATTTCTTCCTCCCTAGCCGGGTCAACAATAATTGCTTCGATCTCTTGGCTAACCATTTTCGACATGTCTTTAGAGCGGGTATTATATGGATGAGTTGCCAGAATGCCAGCTAACTAAACCATCTGTCTGAACACATCAACAACAACAACATTATTAGTGGTTAGGGCATTAACAAACAAAGAACCGCACATTTGGAGCATGGATGCACCTAGGCAATTATCGGTTTCTAATATGAATTTGTTCAGCCACATGCGTCATCCCGGCTTTATTTATTCTCTTCTTTTATTCTTTGCCTTTTCTTTGCTTTCTCCTGGCTCTTTTATTTTTTATTGCGGATCTCTTTTTTTTTTTTTTCTTTCTTTTAATCCGCCTTTTTATTTTATTTCTCAAATTGCTATGATGGGGTCCTATGAAAATTGCCTATATATCGTGATATTGCTTTAACCAAATAAATGCAAAAATAACAACTACAATTTTTTGAGTTTTAAAATTTTTATTAATAGCAAAGACATCTATTACAACGACATACTTTCAATGATAAACAAGACTACATAATTCTTAATAATGAAATGTATACTGACTAAAAATGAAAATACAGACTCAAGTAACTGACACAATGAAATACAGACTCATGAATACATTCAAGCTCCTGGTGCCCGCGGGACATCGTTCGGTCTCACCGTGGGTCTATATGCAAGTTCCCTTTGAAGTCTGTCCAGGTCACTCATTATCTGTTTCACAAATATCATCACCGAGGCAAAAAAGGTAGTATGAGTCATATTTTCACACATTTGGCATTTTTTGGTGATGTGGTGAGCAATAGCTAGGATTCTTTCTCTGATTATTCCTTCTTCCTGCAGTAACCGCCCTATCTGTTTGGCCCTGGCCTCTAGAGTCTGCTAATTTCTCTCCTAAAATTATTGTAGGTCCATTTCTAATTGTGCTAAAGCTGTATAGCAGTGTTCCCTTTTAACCTTGAACTCTTTTGCTTGTTTGCTCATTTTATTTTCTGCGATAATGACCTTTTTACTCAATCTGGCAACCTCATTGTCATGTTCCTCTTTCAGCTGTTGAATCATACGGGCTCGTTCTTCTACATTTTTAGCCAACTGTCTTCGAACCTCAGCTAGTTCCCTTTCTGCTTTGTTGAGGTCAAAACTGTAATCATTTACTTTTCGCCTTAAATTATCTATAAGCTTTGTATCTTTGGCATTCCTAACAAGGGTTTCAGCTGCTATCTTCATTTTCTGGATTTGGGCTTGTAAGGTTTCATTTTCTTTGGCCAATTTCTTTTTCTCGCCCTCATCAGCCGCAACTTGCACACTGTTTTCAAACTTAGGATTTTGGACTTGCTTTTCCAGCTCACTTATTTTTGCTCTGTACTCATTTTCTTTGGCTAACCAAGCCCACTGCTCTTGTGATGATTCAACAAATTATTGGAGATGAGGCCTTTTAGCCGGCCTTCCGAATGTAATATTACTTCTATACCAAGCCTGATAGTCGGGTGATACCTCTCCTTTAGCTCAATCCCGGACGCAAGTATTTGCTGCCAAATATTGACATTCACTCCAGACCTGGTGGACCATCGCTTCAGGAAACTGGCCATTGGGGCCAATCTCGACCACTTGCAAACTAAGATCCCCATCCTTGGGTACTATTTGACATCTCCCAAGCTGTCTCAACACTCGATACAGGGCATAAGGCTGAATGCTTCTAAGCCCCATCAAAAGGAAATGTGGTCGGGCCACCGGCATATATATGATTTCATCAACGAGCAACCATCCAAGCGTCCACTCGATTTGGCCAGCAGTGAGGGACCGAAAATATGTTGTCCAACCCGTGAAGCCTTCTAGCAATGTGACCCCTTTAATCCTCATGTGAAACTCTTCTATGCATGTTTTCTCTGGAGACCCGTAGCTCAAGAATTGAGGACAATGACACAGATGCTCAATCATTCACATTTGCAACAATAGACTGCACCCTTCGAAGAAAGTTTCCCCGTCCTTGCAGGCTGTAAGAGCACGGAAAATGTCGGCCACTATCATAGGTGCAAGAGTACTTTTGGCTTGGGTAATTAACGTGCTGACAACCCCAGCTAGCTTTATATCAATATTCCCGTCCTTTCTCAGAAATACCAAAAGCCCCAGAAAAACCACCATAAAAGCGAAACGTCGATGCTCTTCCCACTTCTGGCGATTTCCTTTGCTACATATCTTGTTTTCTGGGTTGTTGAACCCCTCGATATGGACATAACGATGATATATGAAATTTAGAGTACAAAAGCCATTTTCCAGATCTGTGTTATGGACGGTTCTGATTATCTTCAAAGAGTCTAGAAATCTGTGTACAGCTACAACTCTCGGGGCAACCAAATACTTATGCCTTAAAGAGACCTCATCTTTCCCAATATAGCTGGCTATTTCTTCTAATGTCGGGGTAAGCTCGAAGTCCGAAAAGTGGAACACGTTATGCGCTGGGTCCCAACATGTAATCAATGCTTTGATAATATCTCCCCGAGGCACAATATCTAGCAAACCGGTAAGCCCTTTCAAATACTTCATCTTGCCCTTCACTTCCTAAATCATTCCACCACAGACATAACTCCAAAGGGATCTTATGCAAAAATGGTTCATTTTGAGTCGTGCTCATTCTGCACATTTATTAAGGTGATTTAATCATTTATTTATAACCTAAAAGAAAAAGATACTATATATTTTTTTCAATTCTAATTTCCAAAAATAAAGCCTAGTTTTGCCGATACGGCCTTTTCAGCACTTCGAGGAGAAGATTTTAAGGCTATGTCTGCTAACCGTTGGAAATGACTTAGGGTGCCCGTTTCTGCACAAACACCGGTATCACCTAATTTATGTACGACAAAAAAAATAAAAATTGACATTCTTTGGCTATTTTTGCAAAAGGGGTAGTTGGACCCGCCAGGGGTTGCCTATGTATCTCACACTTGGTGAGAATCAAACAGCGTAGTTCGGGCAAATTAACAAACTATTTTAAAACAAAACCCCTTTTTTTCATTTTTATTTTTTGGCAAAAAAAAAATAACAAAACTATTTTCAAAACAATATTCTTTTTATTTTCATTTTTATTGGCAAAACAAACTATTTTTTGAAAACAAGACAAAATAACAACTTTTTTTTTCATAGACAAATAAACAACCTATATTCCCAAACTAAAATAAGGACTCTTTTTATATTTTTTCTTTGCTTTTAGTAAAACAAACTATTAAAAAAAAAACCAACATTTTCATTTTTTACTTTCGGCAGAGTTTCGACAGTATTTGGGCATCGTTTTTTTCTAATATCACACAATTAATTCTTTACACTGCTATTTTTCTCTTTCTCTTTTCTCAATTTCACAAAAAATTTAAATATTCAAAAAGCCGGTCAGCATGCGGGCCCGAGACAGATAAATGCAACACGTAAAATGCCTCATGGTGGTCATTTCATATCCGGATACCTGTCCTAGACGGACCCAACCCCTGTGTTGAGTACCCTAAGTCATACGTGCTGCAAATAAATGTCCCTATTCTAAGTTCAAAAACCTGGTTATGTGTTCTAGACTGTGTACCCGAGCGGACAACTCAAGTAAAGGAGGGGGCTACGTACCGGGAACCAAAAGGCCATCCGGCTTAGTAACTTGTCCGGCCTCTTTCTTATTTCAAGGTATTGACACTAACAGAATAGGGAGTCTCAACCAATAAGCACATCCCCGGAGGTGAGAAAAGAAGGTTTTCGGCATAGTTTATATACAGTTCAAACAATATCAAAGCGGTAAACATTTAACACATTAAGCATGAACATGTAGAAAAATCAGATATAAACAAATACAACAATTATTCTGAGCTCGAATTCTGAACCCTTAACCGAAGTTCTGGGTTTGTTTCCCCAGCAGAGTTGCTAGAGCTGTCACACCTCCTTTTTACGTCACACCCCGGGAAGAGGGCATAAAGGAGTTTTTCCAATTAAAGGACAATCGGGACAGGATTTATTATTACAATTCAGAGTCGCCACTTGGGAGATTAATGGTGTTCCAAGTCACCAGTTAAATGCTGAACCGAGGAAATTATGACTCTGTTAACAGTCCGCGAATCAGAAATCTGAGAAAGGAATTCTATTAACCCGGGAGAAGGTGTTAGGCATTCCCAGATTCTGTGGTTCTAGCACGGTCGCTCAACTATCGTATTTGATTTTATCTGATTTTAAAAAAAATAAACAGGTTCTAGCCTATGTGTCTTTTATTAATAATCCGCTTTTATGGTATATTTAAATAAGAATTACAACGTCGTGAAAATGCATCTCGAACCACGTCGCACCAGTGCACCCGTGGCTTTTGACACATTTCGACTTCGTTGAGATTTGGATTTGGGTCACATAAATGTGCACCCGTATTTAGGAAGGTAATATTATTAACATGCGCGCCTGAAGCAACTACGCGTTTATTGTATTTGGGGAAGACCATAAAATTTTCTAAATGGATCTCCCGAATTCTAAGTAATTTTAATAACCAATTATTGAGGGCCCCGCCTTTTGTATTTTATTGGGCGAGGCTCATCTCATTTTTATTGTTACAGGACAAACTAAAGTAACTAAATTTTGTTGTCTCTAGAGTTAATTAATCCATGAATATAAATTCAAGTCCGGATTCAAACAAAAGGATAAAAACCTTTTATCTTGAACCCGTTACCAAATTCAAAACTTGATTTCATATTTATGAATTAATTTTCCATATCCCTAATGTAATTTTAAAGGATTTTTGATTTATAACGAATTCTTGGGCTTTAAAGGTTTGGCCCAGACTTGTAAACCATCAATTTGAGACAAGCAGACAAACAGGTTGCCCGTGCTGGGCCTCTAAAGGTTGGCCCACGATTTGCTCATATTTTATGAAGGCTAATAGGAATAGTCTCATAGTAAGCCCAATATAAATATATCATGGCCTTCATGTAACGTGAGAATTGCAATGTAATGCTGAAAACACATGCTGAGTTTAATTCATGCCAAGATTAATTAACAGTGATCCAACTACTGATTTTCCTATTTATCTTCAAACAAATGATTTAACTACTTATATGCGTATTATGAAAACTCTAAAAATAATGATAGCAACTGAAATAAC
>MU680550.1:88613-136081 GCA_026770625.1 Nicotiana glauca | reverse complement strand
TTACTGATCACTTATATCAATTCAAGTTCTCAAAGTTTAATTATAAACGGAATGACTAAGGCTAATAACAGATCCTAAGTTCTAACAATTAATAATAGTCTACCAACAGTCCTAATTATACAGTTTTTCAAATTCAATTACAAAAAACAAGTCCAAATAATCCTAATCAATACACATAATCCTATCTAATATTAATACATATGCGTTCACCTAAAAAAGTTACACATTAAAGTAATGATAAAAAACAAAAGCCGATTTGTATTGCAACATGTTGTATCATATTGATTTCATATTGTTCATATACAATGGATGAAACTGCATATCATTAGTGTCCACAAATGTACCTGGAATTGGATACGAAAGGAAGAGATGATCTGCAGAGATAAGCTACAACAATAACAGCAAAAGTCCAGCAAATAGCCCTCAGAACAGCCCAGGAATAATCAGAAGCGAATATAACCAGTAGATAGACAAATAAATTCGATTTAATTCAAATTCGAACTTGAAACTAAGCTAGAAAAGCTCATGAAACTTCCAGCAACCAAAACACAAACCAAAACAGTTTGAACAAGTCCAAAACAACTAGATATTGAACCTAGGAGCACTAGAAGCTCAGATTAATGACTGGAATTGCAAAAGTTCCAATGTAACAGTGTATTTTTTCAGTTTTTGGAGGTTTTTCTAATATTTTTTGGATTTTTATAAGATTCAAAATTCAAATAGAAATCTGAAATTGGAGAAGAATTGAGGAGGGAAAATGTGGAATATTTTTGGAGGTTCCAAACTTGTAAAACAAGGCACATTAGTGCCTATTTATAGATAATTCTTAAGGTATAGCTTCAGATTTTATTTTACTCTTTTAACTCCTTTTTATTTCTATTTTCACCCCTTTATTTATAAATTATTCTACAAGTAACTACACTTATTTAACCAAAACTTACACTATAGTCTATTCTAGAATATTCTATACCCTTTATAATTCCTGAATTACCCCTACTTCATTTCAGAATTTACTAAACTTGAATAAACTACCCTTTTCTATGCCCATATTACCCCTAAAATCATGTTGTAACTACTGTTAACCTATTTTATATACCCAAAATGCCCCCACTTTACTTTTGTAATAACTGCCCTACCTCTTTCTTTCTTATTTGTTTTTGTTATTATAGACTAATTATTATTTAACTAATCTTAACAACTATAAGCAATTCAAACCCTAATGAATAACCCTAATTAATACCAGAAATCAGAAATCAAATCACCTTCTATTTTTCAACTATAATAATGTGAACAATTATTACCAAATCAAACAACTAAATAGAAGAAGACCTAAATCCACTAGTTTGTTATCAACCTTAAACGGCACAATTAACCTAATTAAGTAAACTTGGATCAAATTTCAGAATACTAAGAATTTTACCTAAAAGTATTATTTAGAAACTATTATCAGAATTTAAAACAAGTCAAAACCCTAATTAAACTAATGATATTATATACGATATGTCAACAGAAAGAGAAAAAACATAAGAAAACACAAAAAAAATAATTAAAATAAACACATGCATAAACAGAAACAAAAAGAAAGGAAAACAGTGAAGAAAGACTTATCTAGGGTTCCACCAGGAAACCTTGAATTTGTTCTGGTCACACTTGAGCCACAATTGTTTGAATCCTCTAGGATTCATGATCCGTAACATCCCTAATGGTGTATTTTCCAAAAGAAAACACATTATTGGGGGTATTACGGTCATGAATCCCCAAGAATTATGCTAGGGGTTCTTGACTAGAATTTTGAAAAGATAAATTCGAGGAGTTCTACGCAGTTTCGAAATAAATGGGTAAGGGATTTAGGTAGAGGAGAATGAGACGAGTCTAAGGTATTATTTTGCAAATTTTGGCACACCTTGAATCTTGACCGGAAAATTAAAAATCAATATTTGACGATTTCCGGCAAGATTTGAAGGAAACTACAAATAGGAATGAGAAGAGGGTCCTATGAGGAAGCTATGGTGTTATTTTGGCGGTCATTGGAGCAAGTATAGTTCGCCGGCGGTAGGGTTCCGGCGAGATAAACGGTGATATTTGAGGAGATCGGTTGAGATTCGAAAGAAAATAGTTACAGGGGTGGAAAGAGGAAGGGGAGAGGGTGTTGTGGTGTGATTTTGGTTGTCATCGGCGTTAATGGTGTTTCCCGCCGGTGAGGGTTCCGGCGAGGAGGGGTTTATATGAGGGAGACGATACAGTTTGTTTTCTGATTTAATTAATTCATTTAACATTTTTATAATTTTCCACTCAAAGCTCGCGAACCGTTGGATCAAAAGACAATCAAAGATTGTGATTGAGTGATGACGAAACAACGTCGTTTGGGTTTACTAAAGAGCTGGACCGGGTAGAAGACTACTGGGCTGGGGCATGTGACCTTGAATTGGGTCGAATCAGCCCACTTGTGGTCTCTTATTAAGACCGCTTCCTTATTTGTTTTCTTTTCTCTTGTATTTCATTTTCATCTTTTATATTTTGTATTTTTACTTTGTATTTATTTATTATTATTTTTCTGATATTGTAAGAATTAAAACAAAAACCTACTTAAACTACTTAATCCTAAAATTATTTAAAAATTAAGTAAAAATTGCCTAGGAACTATTTTTTGTGAATTTCTTTAAATTTTGTTCTAAAACAAATTAATACCTAATTGTAAAATTGAATCCCTAATGCAAATGTATATTTTCGTATTTTTAATATGAATTATCATGCACAAATAAAATGTACAATTATTAGAAAATGACACCAAAATACACAAAAATTGTAAAAATAAAAGAAAAATTATTTTGTTTGAATTTTGGGAACAATTTGCTTAGGGCAAAAATCACGTGCTCACACTTGTAATAGCCACACTTTTTCCCTTTCTCATCGAGTTGAACTTGAAGTTTTCCCCCTTAAACCATAAGGATTCTCCCCAACTCCACTACCAACCACAACATCACCCCAAGTGAAATTAGAGTCGCCTTCAAATACTTCTTCTTCTTCACAATTTTCGGGGACTCCGATTAGCCATTCATTAGCCCCATCAACATTGTCCAAAAGAATTGGATCAATTAGATTGTGGTGGTTGCAACAACGCCTCAATGCTCTATTGTATTTTCTGAACACGAGATTATAGAGGTGCTTCAAGATTAGTCGATTCCTCTTCTTTGTATGAATCTGTGAACAAGATGTATCAACTAAATTAATAGGAGTTGGGAAAATTGAGATATAATATACTTTATCTCAAAACACGAAATAATTCTTTTGATTTCTCACGTGTTCAAAAATGCTTCAGTTCCTTTCATATTCAGATGAGCTACAAGTTAAAATTAGAACTTTAATGGCGGAAGTCTGTAAATCCGGACTCTCTACACTATAGTGGTCCCACAAATCAACTATAGAAGTCAAAAAAATATTCAAGAGTTAATAAGTATAAAAAATACATTAAAGTTAGAGCTATAAAATATATAAACACTCGGTCACCTAGCTACTTCATCTTTCTTTGTTTATAGCAAGTCGGAGCTTAAAAAGTCCTTCAGTTGCCTTTTAAATAGCAAGCTGATCTACTATCTTTTCTTGCAAGCCTTCATCTGGAGTCAACTTGATAACAACCTCATGGAATCATGTCCACACTTCTCTAGCAAATGAATTATTCTCATGCTGATCATAAAAAAGTGACGAGTTCAGAATAAGTCCAGCCGCATGCAAAGATCTATGAAGTTGTTCATTCCATCTTGCATCAATGTTCTAAAAGACCTTTGCATATTTCTGATCATCAGTGAATGATGCTTGAATTATCTTTTTGACCATATCCATAGCTTCATAGAGGTAGGCCATTGGTGGTTTTTGCTCCCCATCCAAAAAATGGAGTACTTTAACCAAAGGGCCACCAATTTTAAGAGCACGGAGGACATTATTCCAAAAAGAATAAGAAAGAATAATGTGTGCAACATCTTTTCTCGCACTTTCCTTTGCAAATTTACTCTTGCTCCATTCCTCTGAAGTAAACAACTTTCTCAAATTGGCTTTTTGCAAGTGGATTCTATGCAAAGTCAAGAAAGCAGTGGCGGATCTTGTCTTGCCCGGTTTCACCAAATTGTTTTGTTTGGTGAATCTTCTCATCATATTCAATAACAAAGGCAGCTGAGAAATATAAGAATGTGTCACGACCCAACTTTCCCTCTGTTTAGGTATCGTGATGGCACCTAGTCTTAAGAACTAGGTAAGCCTAACAATTTCGTAATAACAACAATACATTATAACATCTAAAATTTCTTCAGAAATAAATGCTTTATATAATGAAAATCTTCCCAAAATCCAGTTGTACAAGTCATAAACTCTACAGAGTTAGCTACTACTTCTAGATACAATTGTTTGAAAAAGTGTGAAATAAGTTGAATACAAGTAAGAAGGTGACTTTGAAGCCTGCGAACGCATCGACAGGTTTACCTTGAGTCTCCTCGGCAATGATCCACCAGCTACTAACGATCGATACCTGGGATCTGCACAACAAAAATGTGTAGAAGAGTAGCATGATCATACCATAACAGTGCCCAGTAAGTATCAAGACTAACCTCGGTGGAGTAGTGATGAGGAACAGTCAAGACACCAACCGATCCAATAAACTGTACAAATATAGGGACAATGGAACATGATGTGTATATAAAGACTACACGAAATGGCTAACCATACTACAATCATAATAAGGGAAGAAAACAGTAAGTAACAACGAAAATACCAAAATAATGACATAGAAGAGCAAGCGAAAACACAACCCAAATCCTAAATTCATAATATAGTAAACGTAAGAAATAACTCAGGTCTTACGACAGTGTTTCACATTAGGTCTGGTCCGACAATTTCCACGAAGTACCGAATCTCAAACAAATTACAGCTCACGAGCCCGAGTACCTGAAATCTAACTCTTGGCATCTTGTGCCCCTATCAACCTCATGGTCATGCTGACAACTCACTTGCTAACTAGAGCCACTCTCACATATATAACAAGTAAACAAGATTGTACATTTGTACTCAACAATATCAGGAGAACTTCATATCCAGTAGGAGTGTTCAGCTACGTGTATGCTTGTGCAATTGCTCTAACATAGTTCCTATTAGCTAATAAGCATAAGGAAAAGAATGGACATCACATAAGATGTTTTCTCACAACTTCCACGAGATAAAACTCATATAGGTAAGCGTACCACAACACAATATCAAATAGAAAGAATTCTCCCAGTCCATCACAAATCATCACAATCAATCCCTGACATAGCCTACCTTGTTTCGCCACGTGTGCAAATAATAACATAATAAGTACCACCTTGTTTCACCACATGTGCATCATAATGTTCCCACCTTGTCTCGCCACATGCGCAACCCACATATAAGCATATATACATATCCCTCCTTGTCACGTCGCATGTGCAATTTATCAATAGTAGCAATAGCACGACATAAACCTCGTGCAACCCCACAACAACAAGCGCATGGCAGAAGCCTCGTGCATCACAATATCAACAACCGCATGGCAAAAACCTCGTGCATCACCATGAAAAGTACAATAGTAACAATGACAATATATACAAGAACGCGATAAGTAATCAACTCGAGAACCTTCGATCACAAGGAGACGGTAAAACTAGCTAACAAGGGATAACCACAATAGAGAATACTAAGCGTAATAAGAAAAATACAACAAGGGAGGAAATAATATGTAACAATGACCAACCATTATGTAGTTCAACAACAAGGAAGCTAACATTAATCAAATAATTCCAAATACGAAAAAGTCTACTAATATAGGATATCTAAACTTCTTTTAAGGTCGGGAAAATCACAAAAAATATATAATCATTTCAGTTAAGGATGAGCAGCGGGAAAATAATCATAACCACAATTTAGACTAAACAATTATAGAGAGAAAATAATGATTTTCAATAAAGATGAGCATTTACGAAAGATAGCATGACAATAGAAGAGGTAAAAATCTTCAGTTAAGCAAAATAAGAGTCAAATAGCTAATAAGAATGAATCATAAGCAATTAATTTCAATTAAAGCATGAAAGGTGAAACTAGTAAATAGTTTTCAATCATATCAAGAATAACTCCATACGTAGTGAGTACAACAAACTAAGAACCCTAAAAGGTCAACTATACACAATTAAGTCTGAGTACGCCCTCGTCACCTCGCGTACACGAATTACAATCAACATAGAAGACTAAATCCTAAGGAAAGTCCCCAACACAAGGTTAGGCAAGATACTTACCTCCAAGACGACACACCAATACTATATAATGCACTTTTCGTGTGAAAGGATCTCCGAACAACTCGAATCTAACCAAATCAACTCCAAAGCGCAAATTAAACACATAAGAAACTATTCCAGATTATGAAGTTTCAATCTTTAACAAAATCTAAAAATCAGTCCAAAAGTCGACCCCTATGCCCAAACCTCGGAACCCGATAAATTTTACAATATCCGAATACACTTTCCAATATAAGTTCAACCATACAATAATTTCCAAATTTCGATACCATTTGGTCCCTCAAATCACGATTTTTCATTTCAGAATTTTTCTTCAAAACCAACTCCTTCCCCAACCCAAAACACAATTTAAATGATAAAAATAAAGAAAAATTCATGGAATATATTTATTTCTAGTTGAATAACGTTTAACCAATCGAATTTTGTAAAAAGCCCCCCAAAAATCGCCAAGAACCGAGCTCTAGAAGTCAAAATATGATGAAAATGGTGTAACCCTTGATTTTGGGATATATTCCGTCTGCCCAGGGTTTTTTGCATCGCGATCGGGGGAGAAGAGACGCGTTCGTGTAGAAGGAAAATGTCTACTGATCAAAACTTTTTATACAATCACGGAAGGTCTTATGCGATCCCGTAGAAGGAAAATGTTACTACTCAATTTTGTGTGATGCGATCACGTTCACGATAATGCGATTGTGAAAAGGAAAAATATGTCGAAGCCTAGAGCTACACTATGCGATCTTATAAAGAGAAAATATGATAGGTTAACAAGACACTACATGATCGTGATAGAGGACACCATACACCAGATATCAGCAATCCAAAATAGAAGACTTTGGCCCGTATCCCATCGGAAACACACCCGAGGCCCTCGGGACCCATCTAATCATATAACCAAGTTACATAACCTAACACGGACTCGCTCGAGATATCAAATCACATCAAAAAAATCCAAAACGGTGAATCACACCATGAATCGAACTATGAACTTACAAATCATTCAACTTCAAAAACTTATGCCAAAACCGATCAAATCATCCCGGAATGACGCCAAATTTTACAGACAAGCCTAAAATGACATAACGGAGTTGTTCCAACTCTCGGAATTGCATTTCGATCCTAATATCGCAAAAGTCAACTATGGTTCCAACTTTTCCATTTTCCAAATTTCCACCTTTCTAACTTTTGCCGAAATGCCTCAATTTACCCTACGGACCTCCAAATCTGAATCCGGACGTGCGCCTAAGTCCAATATCAACATGCAAAGACATTGGAATCATCAAAAATTTATTCCGGGGCCGTTTAATCAAAATTCTAATTCCGGTCAAATTCTCACCATTTAAACTTCCAAAACTAGACTCCTTCCAATTTGACTCTAAATCATCCATTAACTGAATTCAACCATGCACACAAGTCGTTGCACATATTATGAAGCTATTCAAGATTGTACACCGCCGAACAGAGCTTAAATTTTCAAAATGATTGGTCGGGTTATAACAGAATGTACCCTAATGCCTTGGCCAAAAACTGTAGAGAAGGGTTTTTCCTTGAAAATGTCCTCGAATATTACGTTGATACAATGAGCTCCACATGGAATCCAGTAGACATTCTAGTATACTCCTTCAATCATGCCACGTGCTTTTACATTTTCACTCGCATTATCAGTTACCACTTGAACAACTTTGAATGGGAAAATCTTTTCAATTGTGTTCTGAAACAAGGTGAACATTTTGATGTGGTAAGTGGAAGAGTCGCTAGCATCAATGGACTCAAGAAACAAAATTTCCCTGGGATAATTCCCCTACACATTAATAATCATTTTTCCACTTCTTCTTGTCCACTTATCCATCATAATGGAGCAGCCATACTTGTTCCACGCAACTTTATGCTCCTCAATAATTTTATTAGTCTCTTCCACTTCCTTATTAAGATAAAGACCTCTGATTTCATGATAACTGGGAGGCTTTATCCCAGGTCCCTAATGACCAACAACCTCAATAAAGTTTCCAAAAGTGCCATAGTAGGCACAATTGATGGGAAGCTCAGCATCATAGACCCATCGTACAAAAGCTCTAACTGCACGATCCCTCAAAATATCCTAAGCAATTTTTCGTAAATCTTTTCCACCGCTCTTTGCTTCCGACTTATTTGGGAAATAGCAATCTATAGGACCTTTAGTCCTACTCATATCAGTTGATGATCAATGGTTTGAAGAGGCTGCATCTCTTCCCTATTTTTTTGGAATGACAATTATTCAACATCATCATCATCAAGAAGATTGGTCACCAATGGTTGATGACTCATTTAACTTTTTTGCTCATTCTTCTTCTCAACAAAATTCTTTATTTCATCCCTGACCTCCGGTGGGCATTTCGAAAAACTTGTGAAATTTCTATCGCCACCAATAATATGGAATTTAAAGCGATAAATTCTACCCTGTCACGAACCTAAACTCGGACTCGGTGGTAATGTCTCCTCTAGTGAAGACAAGATCAACTAACTATTTCCAATTCGATGTTAAATAGTTAAACAACAAGAAAGCGCTCTAAAACATGATTTAGTAATACTAAGTAGAAGATAATATCAATAAGCTGTGGAAGCATAACCCAACACAGCCCTAAGTCACTAGTCATGAGCATCTATAAGCCATAATACAAGTCTGCTAAATCCGTAAGCTAGTACAAATGTTTGAAAATATATAGAAGTGATAAAGAAGTAGAGACACGAGGCTGCGGACACTGTAGCTACCTCGTGAACTCCAAATGTCCGTCTGAAGCTAGAGGGATCAGCACTCGGGAGCGGGACCAACTATGCCTGAATCTGCACACAGGGTGCAGGGAGTAAAGTGCGTACTCCGACTTAGTGAGTAACAAATGTAAATAAATACTGAAAGCGAGAAAACATGTAAGGCACAAGGCATTCTAAAATAAAGCAGTAAAACCCCATTTAAAAATAGTAAACTAGTTAAAAGATAAGCAAAATCCTTTTTCAACAAGTAAGCATATAGTTTACAGGAACTAAGGAAAAATAAACATGTAAAGGCTCTCCACTCAGCACTACATCAACAAAACCTCCCATCGGGAAACATCTTAGAACAATACCATCCCCTCGGGCTCAATCTCATCATGATGCGTACCCGCGCCCATTGAGGGTGTGCAAACTCCCGGAGGGGCCCCTTACGACCTAAGCGTAATATCAAGCCATCTCGTAGCGTCATCACTAGGCCCTCGGCCTCATATCAATCAAGCCACCTCGTGGCATACATATCTCAGGACCTCAGTCTCAAATCAATACCAGTGTTTCCTCACCACATAGGCCCTCGGCCTTACTCAGTAAAATATCCTCACAAGCCACTCGAGCAATATCAAAAGAGTGTTTCTCAGCCCAAACATCATTTGAGTATTAAAATTGAGTAAACATGGCTGAGTATGAAAAACAGTGAAGAATAACCTAACTGAGTTCAAGTATAAAGTCAAAACAGTGAGGAAATATCAATAAAAATCCTCGAAGGGTTCAAATAGTTGGCACTAAGACCAAATATGACATTCAACCCAAATAATGATGATAGCAAATAGTTTTCAATCAAATACGCGATAAAGGCATCAATTGGAACAGACCAAGTCACATTCCCCAATAGTGCACGACCCCACGCTCGTCATCAAGCGTGTGCCTCACCTCAATATAGCACTTTGATGTGCAATCCGAGATTTCAAACCCTCAGAACATCATTTACAATCATTACTCACCTCGAACCAGTCAAATCTCTAGATCACGATGCCCTTACCCCTCAAATTGTCCTCCACATGCATCGAATCTAACCAAAATTAGAACGAGGATGTCAAAACATGCTAAGGGAACGAAGCCTAAGCAAAAATAATCAATAAATGGCACAAATCCTGAAATTACCAAAACCCGACCCCCGAGCCCACGTCTCAAAATTCATTAATTTTTACACCAATAGTTTCCTTATCTCCCCATGGTTTCATACATATCAAAAGTTCAAAAATTCGACCTCAAATTGTCCATCAAATCCTCAATCAAAGGTCTCCAATTCTAAGCCCTAGTTTCCCCAATTTTAATCCTTAATTTCCATGATTTCTAGCTCTAATCCATGAAATAATAGCATAGAAATGGGTTTTAGGTCCAATTTCCTTACCTCAATGAAGTCCCCTTGAAATCCCTCTCTCAAATCGCCCAAAAAGCTCCAAAGCTGAGATAAAAATGGTGAAATAGGTCAAAATTCGCGGAGGCCACAATTTATACTTTCTGCCCAGAACCTTTTTTATCTGCGGCCCAAAATCCGCTTCTGTGGTACCGCATTTGTGGTTATTTCTCCGCTTCTGCGGTGCCACATTTGCGGTTATTTCTCCGCTTTTGCGAAAATCACTTAACTCATGATCCTTCGCATCTGCGATCACACTTCCGCATTTGCGACATCGCAGATGCGATCACCCTAACCGCTTCTGCAGTCTCTGCTCCCCTGACCCTTTTCGCTTCTGTGATCGATCTCTCAGACGTGCGGCGCTGCACATGCAGTCTCCAATGCGCAGATGCAAAAATACAAGAAGCAACAGTCCAACAGTTGCAACAAAAATCCAAACTTCCCGATAACCATCCGAAATTACCCCGAGGAGCCCAAGACCTCAACCGAAAAAACAAACATATCCCAATACCTTATTCAAACTTTTTCCAATCATCAAACCACCTCAAACAACATCATATCACCCAAACCCCATCAAATTAAAGCCAAACTTTCTACATCTTCCGAATTCCGCTTTTGATAAAAAACCTAACCAAACAATGACCGAATGACATCCCTAATGACCCAAAAGAACTATTGCAACTCTCGGAATTCCATTTCGACCCCTATATCAAAATATCACCTACCAACCGAAAATTGCCAAAATCTCAACTTTGCCAATTCAAGCCTAAATCTACTCTGAACCTCCAAACTCATTCCGATCACACTCTTAAGTCATAAATAGCCTCCCGGAGATAACCGAACCATCGAAACTCACATCCGAGCCATCTAACATATAATTCAATCCGAACAACCTGATACCACAAAATATGAATAACGAAGCATAAAATAGCAGAAATGGGGGAAACGAAGTGGTAACTTAGGAGACGATCGACCTAATCGTCACATCCTTCCTAACTTAAACAAACATTTGTCCTCAAATGAGTCAAGAAACATACATGAAGCCTCAAATAGGTGAGGATATCTGCTCCGCATCTCCCGCTCGGTCTCCTAGGTAGCCTTCTCCATGGGCCGACCTTGCCACTGCAGGTTCACTTAAGCTATGTCCTCAACTTCCGAACCTGACGACCTAAAATATCTATGGGCTCCAGATCATAGGTCAAATCATCATCCAACTGAAATTTGCTGAAATCTAGAACATGAGACGGATCCCCGATATACTTCGGGAGCATAGAAATATGAAATACTGGATGCACGCTCGACAAGGTGGGTGGAAAAGCAAGCTCATAAGCCACCGCCCCAATCCTCCGAAGCACCTAAAAACGCCCAAAGAACCAAGATCTCAATTTCCCTTTCTTCCCAAATCTTATAACACCCTTCATGGGCGAAACCTTCAATAGGACATTCTTACCAACCATGTAGGGCATATCTCGAACCTTCCTATCAGCATAACTCTTTTGCCTGCGCTGCACGGAGCCTATCCTGAATCACCTTTACCTTCTCCAACGCATCCTGCACCAAATCAGTCCGCTATAACCTAGCCTCACCAGGCTCGAACCAACCAACTGAAGATCTACACCGCCTCCCATACAAAGCCTCATATGGAGCCATCTAAATACTCGATAGGTAGCTGTTGTTATAAGAAAACTCTGCAAGCGGTAGAAACTGATCCCATGACCATCCGAAATTAATGACACAAGCACGCAACATGTTCTCCAATATCTAAATAGTGCGCTCGGACTACCCATTTGTCTGAGGATAAAAAGCTTTGCTCAGCTCAACTTGAGTACCCAACTCTCACTGTACAGACCTCCAAAACTACGATGTAAACTAAGTGCCCCATCTAAAATGATAGAAACTAGGACACCATGTAGCTGAACAATCTCCCGCATATAGATCTCTACCAACCGCTCTGAAGAATAAGTAGTACACACAGGAATGAAGTGCGCGGACTTGGATAGCCGATCCACAATCACCAAAATAGCATCGAACTTCCTCAAAGTACATGGAAGTCCAACAACAAAGTCCATAGTGATCCTCTCCCACTTCCACTCTAGAATATCCATTTGCTGAAGCAAGCCACTCGATCTCTGATACTCATATTTCACCTGCTGACAATTGAGACACCGAGCTACAAATCCTAAAATATCTTTCTTCATTCTTCTCCACCAATAATGCTGCCTCAAATCCTGATACATCTTCACGCCACCTAGATGAATGGAATACCGCGAGCTGTGAGCCTCTTCCAGAATCAACTCCTGAAGCCCATCCATATTTGGCACACAAATCCGGCCCTGCATCCTGAACACCCCATAATCACCAATAGTCACATCTCTGACATTATCATGCTAAACTCTGTCCTTAAGGACGAGCAAATGCAGATCATCATATTGGCGCTCTCTGATGCGATCATATAAGGAAGACCGAGAAATCACACAAGCCAACACCCAACTGGGCTCCAAAATATACAACCTCACGAACCGGTTGGCCAAGGCCTAAGCATCAACTGCAAGAGACCTCTCCCCAATTGGAATATATGCCAAAATCCCCATACTCGCTGCCTTCCGGCTCAATGCATCGGCTACCACATTAGCCTTTCCCTATGGTACAATGTAGGGATATCATAATCCTTAAGCAACTCCAACCATCTCTGTTCCCTCAAATTAAGATCCTTTTGCTTGAACAAATGCTGAAGACTGCGATGATCAGTGAACACCTCACAAGACATGCCATACAAGCAATGCCTCCAAATCTTCAATGCGTGAACTATGGCAGCAACTCCAAACCATGAACGGGGTAGTTCTTCTCATGGGGCTTCAACTAACGAAAAGCATAAGCAATAACTCTACCCTCCTGCATCAACACATAACCAATCCCAACTTTCGAAGCATCACAATACATAATATATGAACCTGAGGCTAATGTCAAAACCAACACTGGAGCTTTGGTCAAAGCAGTTTTGAGCTTCTGAAAGTTCTGCTCACACTCGTCTGACCATACAAATGAAGCACCCTTCTGAGTCAACTTGGTCAAGGGTGATGCGATAGATGAGAATCCCTAAACAAACCAACGATAATAGCCTGCCAAACCAAGAAAGTTGTGAATATCTTTAGCTGAGGACAATTTGGGTCAACTTTGAACTGCCTCTATCTTCTTCGGGTCAACCTGAATACCCTCGGTGGACACCACGTGCCCCAAGAAAGCCACTGAACTGATCTAAAACTTACACTTGGAAAATTTGGCATAAAGCTACAACACAACTCTCTAATGCTCTGCGTGCTCCTCCTGACTATGCGAGTACACCAGAATATCATCAATGAAGACTATGAAAAACGAGTTGAGATAAGGCTGGGACACGCTGTTCATCAAATGCATGAACATTGCTGGGTCATTTGTCAACCCAAAAGACATTACCAAGAACTCATAATGAACATATGGGGTCCTAAAAGCCGTCTTAAGAATATCTGAGTTCCTGATATTCAACTGGTGATAACCTGAATGGAGATCAATCTTAGAGGACACCCTCACTTTATGAAGTTGGTCAAACAAATCATCAATGTGAGGAAAATGATACTTGTTCTTAATTGTTACCTTGTTCACTTGCCTATAATCGATGCACATCCTCATAGTGCATTCATTTTTCTTCACAAACAGAATCGGCGCACCCTAAGGTGACACACTAGGCCGAATGATTCCCTTATATTGGAGTTACTATAGCTGCGTCTTTAACTCCTTTAGCTCCACTAGTAACATATAATACGACGGAATAGAAATGGGCTGCGTGCCCGGCACTAGGTCAATACCAAAATCAATATCCCTATCCGATGGCATGCTCGACAGGTCTATAGGAAATACATCAGGAAAATCCCTCACAATTGGAATAGAACCAATACTGGGAGCCTCAACTCCAACATCCCTCACAAATGCTAGATACAAGAGACAACCCTTCCCAACAATACACTGGGCCTTCAAGAAAGAGATCACTCTACTAGAAACATAATCAGTCATACCTTGCCACTTGATTCGTGGCACACCTGGCATAGCTAATATAGTTGTCTTCGCATGACAGTTCAGAATAGCATGACACTGAGATAGCCAATCCATGCCCAGAATAACATCAAAATCTACCATACTCAATATTAACAGATCCACTCAGGTTTCCAAACCCCAATAAGTCACCACACATGACCGGTACACACGATCTACAACAATAGTATCGCCCACTGGTGTAGATACATGAACAGGTAAGGCAATAAACACACGGGGTATACCTAAATAACGAGAAAATTATGATGACACATAAGAAAAGGTGGAACTCTCAAATAATATACAGGCATCTCTATGGCGGAATGAAACAATACCTGTGATAACAGAAACTAAGGCAATAACATCGGGTCTGCCTGGAAATGTATAGAAACGGGCCTGACCGCCCCATGATCGACCTCCCCCTCTGGGGTGACCCCTAGCTGACTGACCTCCACCCCTAGCTAGATGGGCAGGTGGTGGTGAAAAAACTGGCACTGAAGCCGATGACTGACCCCTATGCTAAGATGAACTAGCAAAATGATAAGGATATTGCCTCCACATATGACTCATCTCACCACACTCATAACAACTCTCAAGTGCTGGAGAAGGGGACTGAAAGGAAACCCTCACACCAGAGTGACTAGCAGATGTACTCAACATAGAAAAGCCATGAATTGATGGAGTACAAGTCGAACTCTGAGCTGTAAGGGAACTAAGTGATGACTGGACCTGCTGAGAAATGTGATATCCATGAACCGAATATGCCCCAGGATAACCTGGGCGAGCTGGCTGAGCATACCTGAATGGACGACCTCTGTCGTGCTGAAACTGACCCTTCGAAGGAGCACCACTATAACTGACAAATACTTGCAGCTTGTTGGCCTCCCTCTCCTCTCGCTCCTGGAGAAGTACAGACTCAATCTCCCAGGAAATATCCACAACCTCCTCGAATGTAGCACCAGTTACTCTCTCCATGGTCATGAGAATATGGAGCTGATAAGTGAGACCATCAACAAACCTCCTAATCCTCTCTCGATCTATCAGAACCAACCAGATGGCATGACGAGCCAACTTGGAGAACTTTAACTCATACTGCGACATGATCATATCCCCCTAACACAACTAGTCAAACTACCTACGCATCTCCTCTCTGCGATACTGCGGCACAAACTTCTCCAGTAAGAGAACAGAGAACTTCTGCCAGGAAAGGGATGCTGCACCAACAGACCTACGCTTCTCAAAATCCTCCCACCAAATGAAAGCAACTCCTAAAAACTGATAAGTGGTCTCCAGAATACCTGTTGTACGAAGCACCCTCTGACCCTTATCCAAAAAGCCCAGGCATCCTCGCCCTTTGCGCGACCTAAGGTCGGAGGCTGCAATCTACCAATCCTCTCCAACCTATGCTGCTTATCCTCTAGATGACAGGAATTACATAGTCTGGAGTAGCTACAACTGGCTGGGCTGGATGCGCCCCGGGCGTATGAAGTCCCTGCATGACCTGCTTAGGTATGCAAGCGGCGGGAGTCTAACTGCCTTTCCCGGCCTAAGAAGTAGCAGCGGCTGTAGTGGCTGAAATTGCCTGAGCCAGGCCAGTACAAATTGATAAGATCTGAGCTAAAGCCTTCTGAAGACCTAGAATCACGATGGGCACAACTGGTGCATGAGATGGTGTTGCTAGAACATCTATAACCGGGACCAGATCCTGAACCGGGGCAGTTAGTGGATCTACAGGTGCTGCCCTAGCTACTCTGCCTCTATCACGACCACGACTGCATCCTCGGCCTCTAGTGGCCACAACTGATAGCACTGGTAGTCGTCCATCCTGACCGGTGGTGCGTGTCCTTACCATCTGTGAGAGAATAGAATAACAGAAGTTTAGTACTCGGATCAACAAGTTCGCATCGCAAGAATTTCAAGAATATGATGTTTTTCCAAAAGGTTCTGCAACCTTTCGAGGATAAATATAGATGTCTTCGTACCAATCCGTGAGACTTTAATAAACATGCTCATGAATCATAAAACCGATGTAACCTAGGCTTTTATACTAACTTGTCAAGACCTTAAACCCGGACCCGATCGTGATGGCACCTCTCATGAAGACAAGACATCCAATTATTCCCAATTTGATGTTAAACAGTTAAACAACAAAAACGCTGTATAAAACATAATTTAATAATACTAAGTAGCAGATAATATCAATAAGATGCGAAAGTATAACCCAATATAGCCCTAACCGGGTTGTCATTAGTTATGAGCATCTATAAGCAATAATACAAGTCTTTTAAATCTGTAAGCTAGTACAAATGTCTAAAAAGATATACAAGTGATAAAGAAGTAGAGACACGGGGCTGTGGATGCCAAGCAGCTGCACCTTAAACTCCGAATGTCCGCCTGAAGCTGGAGGAGTCAACACTCGAGAGCGGGTGCAGCTACACCTGAATCTGCACACAGGGTGCAAGGAGTAAAGTGAGTACTCTAACAGAGTGAGTAACAAATGTAAATAAAGACTAAAAGTAAGAAAACACATAAGGAATAAGGCATTCTATAATGAAGCAGTAAAAACCCATTTAAAAACAGTAAACAAGTTAAAAGATAAGCAAAATCCTTTTTCAACAAGTAAGCATATAATTGACAGGAATTAAGGAAAAATAAACACATAAATGTTCGCCCCTCGGGCACTGTATCAACAAAACCGCCGTCGAGCAACATCTCAGAACAATGCCAACCCATCGGGCTCAATCTCATATCACGATGGGTGCCCGCGCTCACTGGAGGTGTACAGGCTCCTAAAGGGACCCCTTACGGCCCAAGCGCAATACCAAGCCATCTCGTGGCGTCATCACTAGGCCCTCAGCCTCATTTCAATCAATCCACCTCGTGGAATACATATTTTAGGCCTTCGGCCTCAAATCAATATCAGTGTTTCCTAACCACATAGGCCCTTGGCCTTACTCAGTGAAAAATCCTCACAAGCCACTTGGGCAATTGTAAAATAGTGTTTCTCAAACTAAACTTCATTTAAAATATCATTTGAGTACTAAAACTGTGTAAACAAGTCTGGTTATGAAAAACAGTGGAAAATAACCTGACCGAGTTCAAGTGTAAAATCAAAATAGTGAGGAAATATCAATAAAAATTCCCAAAGGGTTCAAATAGTTGATACTAAGCCCAAATATGACATTGTGCCCAAATAATGATGATAGCAAATAGTTTTCAATCAAATACGTGGTAAAGTCATCAATTGAGATGGACCAAGCCACAGTCCCCAATAGTGCACAACCCCACGCTCGTCATCAAGTGCGTGCCTCACCTCAATATAGCACTACAATGTGCAATCCGGGGTTTCAAACCCTCAGAACATCATTTACAATCATTACTCACCTCGAACCGGTCAAATCTCAACCTCGCAATGCCCTTGCCCTTGAATCGGCCTCCACGCATGTCTAATCTAACCAAAATCAGAACGAGGATGTCAAATAATTCTAAGGGAATGAAGTCCAAGCGAAAACATACAATAAATGGCACAAATCCTAAAATTACCAAAACCCGACCTCCGAGCCCAAGTCTCAAAATTTAATAATTTTTACACCAATAGATTCCTTATATCCCCACGAGTTTGTACATATCAAAAATTCAGAAATCCGACCTCAAATGGTCCATCAAATCCTCAATCAAAGATCTCCAATTCTAAGCCCTAGTTTCCCCAATTTTATTCCTTAGTTTCCATGATTTCTAGCTCTAATCCATGAATAATAGCATTGGAACAAGTTTTAGGTCAAATTTCCTTACCTCAATCTCTTCCACGTGCGGCGCTGCACCTGCGGTCCCTAATCCGCAGGTGCGAAAATACCAGAAGTAGCAATTCAGCAGTTGCAACAAAAAATTCAAACTTTCCGATAACCATCCGAAATTACCCCGAGGCCCCTCAACCAAAAGCACAAACATATCCCAATACCTTATTCAAACTTGTTCCAATCACCAAATCACCTCACACAACATTAAATCACCCAAAACCAATCGAATTCAAGCCAAACTTTCTAAATCTTCCAAATTCCGCTTTTGATCAAAAACCCAGCCAAACAACGATCGAATGACCTCAAAATTTGCACACACATCCCAAATGACCCAACGGAACTACTGAAACGCTCAAAATTTCATTTTGACCCCTATATCAAAATCTTGCCTACCAACCAGAAATCGCCAAAATCTCAACTTCGCCAATTCAAGCCTAAATCTACTCCAAACCTCCAAAACTCTTTCCGATAATACTCCTAAGTTAGAAATCACCTCCCGATGCTAACCAAACCTCCGGGACTCACATCCAAGAACTCTAACAAATAAGTCAACATCCGATTGACTTTTCCAACTTAAACTTCCTTAAAATAGAATAAGTGTTTTAAACCATACCAAAATCATTTCGGATTTGATCCGACCAATTCGATACCACAAAACATGGATAACGAAACATAAAGAAGCAAAAATGGGTGAAACGAACCGGTTGGGTTGTCACACACCGGTTGTAATCTTGTCACAAAACTTGCATACAATATTTGTATTCTTCTCATTAACTCTATCACCATATCACCAAGTCGGGTCTTTTTCTTTCAAACTTTGAGAGATTTTGAGATCCTTATTAAGATATAAGAAAATAGATAATCAAATAAACTGAAACTACATATAATATACATAATAATTAATTTTACAAACCAAAATACACATTAAAAAAATTAATAAACTAATATATATATATATATATATATATAAATAAACTGAAAATATAACATGCATATAATAATTAATTTTATATAATGAAATATACACTAAAAAATCAAATAAGCTGGAAAATATAACATATATAAATAATGGAAGAAAGAAGAAAAAAGAAAGAAGAAGAAGAATCAAACTAGTGTTGTCCAGTCCAACGACTGGTTAGAATAAGAAAGAAAGAAAGAAGAAGGAAGAAGAAGAAGAAGGAAGAAAGAAGAAAAAATAAAGAAAAAATAGGAGAATCTGGACGGGAACAAGAAGAAGAAAGAAAAAAATGAGAAGAAGAAAATTACTTAGACTAGAGAAATGGTCAGGAATGGTTGAGCCTCGAGCGATTTTTTGTCGATGAAGAAGAGAAAAAATATAGCAGAAACCCTAGGTTGTGTCGATGAAGAAGAGAGAAGGGGTATGTTTTGTCGAACAATTAATAGAAGCGAGATTAGGGGTCTATTTTGTGTGAAAAAAAAATAGACCAAATATTCATTTTTATTTAAAAAAAGCCCCTCTGCGCTTTTTAAACAGAAGTGATCGCTTCGTCGCTTTGTTCACTGAAGCATGCGGTTCACACGATCGAGTTGCCTCAGGCAGGGAAAAGCGATGTCTGGTTGCTTCGCACTTAAATAGTATATATACTATTATAATATACAATATACTGCAACGATATACTATAATAATCGAAAAAGAACATAGTTACCTAATAGTATACCATTACGGTATACAATATACTATAGGAGTATATAGCTATAATGCATTTGTATACTATTATAGTATATAATATACTGTAACGGTTTATTGTAATAATGTGCATTATCCTGCAACAGTATGCTGTAATAGTATATGATATACTACGAACACCTAATTTTTGTACTATTTTAACACCTCCTAAGGTCATTAGTATTTGTTATTTTAATTGTTTTCTCAAATTGTGTGTCTTTAATTGCATATTTCCTATCATGAAAATACCAAAAAATAATAATTCTTCCTTCATTTGTGCATTTTAGGAATTGACAAACTTTTCAATTGGTGAATCAATCTAGTTAATTGATCATTTGAATAAGTTATTTAATTAATTTATTTGTTTGTGTAAATTTAGTTTAATAAGTAGGATTAAGGAAGAAATTTGGCCAAATTTGAAAAAAAAAGTGGCCAAGAGTGCAAGATAAGGGGCTGCAACCGAAAGGGTCCGAAACTACATAGTTTTGCCTCAAAACCACGTCGTTTCTGTGAGCACGTAATTTTTGCCCTAAATGAATTACTCCCAGAAATACAAACAAAATAATTTTTTTCATTATTTGCAATTTTGTAGGTTTTTGTGACATTTTTATGTTAATTGTTTGCATTTTGTTTGTGCATTTTAATTAGTGAAAAATACAAAAATACTTGGCATTGACATTTAGGGTTAATTTCACATTGATAAGATTAATTAGTTACTTTACAAAAAACAAAATAACAAAAATAATTTATTTTTGCATTTTTAACTATTAATTTTTGAATTTGTCTTAGTTTGCATTTAAATTAGGAATTAGTGTATTTGAAAATTAAGTAGTATAAGTTTAGAGTCAATTTAGGTCTTTATTTTTAACTTTGCATTTAACAAAAAATTAGAAAAATCATAAAATAAAAAAATAAAAAAAGGAAGAGGAAAAAATTTAAATAAAAAAAAAAACAAATTGCTTTCATAAGTTACCCAATTTTGGGCCAAAATGCAGCCCAATCAGACCAACATCCCAAATTTGGCCCAAATTCCTCCCCCAGTCCGGTCTGTTCCCACACCCTACCAAAATGACCTCATTTTTGCAAAATCAATCACAACACTTGAATTTTCCTCATCCAACGGATGAGAACTAACGAGGTTCTTAGTATATAACGGTCGGACCATGCCTACCCCCCAAACCATCGTCTCCCTCAATCCCATTAACCCTAGATACCTCCACTCCGCCCGCCACCGCCGGAAATCGCCTCACGGCGGTGGCCGGTCACCATACGAACCCAAAAACACACCATAGCACCATCTTCTTCTCCTCATCATAAATCCCTAATTGGTTTCTTCCAAATCCCAGTTGAAATCATCGAATCTTCCAAACAGTATCACCGCCTCCGCCGCCCACGGCGGTGCCACCACCCAAATCCGTCCAAATTTACACCATATGCTCCCCGTCATCTCCCCATGCCAAATCCAACCTTATTTTCCTTCAAATCCCCACCAAATTGTTCGAATGTCAAATCAAAGCCCCAGCCCAAAAACCTAACTCATCCAAAATAATCCAAATTAACACCCCTGAACCGCCTTCCTCTCCTCTTTCCAAATACCCAAAACCCGTCTCTCGAATCCTCACCGAACTCCTCGAATTTCAGATAGAATTTTGTCCCAGAACCCTAATTTTACGAAATCGGGCATAATTGAAGTATGGGCTATAATAGCCCTTAATTATGTATTTTCTCATGAAAACACATAATTAAAGACGATTATAGTCTAAATATTTTCGGGAGGGGCCGCCAGATTCGAGTCTGAGTTAAGTTATGAGGTATTTCAATTCTATTTTGTTTTTTTCTTTACTTTTGTTCTTAGTTGTTCATGGTCTTTCTCCTATTTTTGTTCTTTTTAGTTTTATTTTGTTGTGATTAGGGTTCTGATTTTTGTTCGTGTGTTTAATTTAAGTTACGTGATCTATATTTGCCACTGACTCTTCTTTCTTTCTTGAGGACTTTTTTTTAGGTTTATGATTATAGTTTTAAATTTGCTTTTAATTGATTTTTGTTTTGCTGTTAATTTTTCTTTAGGATTTATTCATCTGTTCTGTGGTGTATGCTTCATGTGGGAATGATTATTTTGTTTGTTCATTGTTGTGATTAGTTCAATGTCTAATTAGCTGTAGGGCATGATATTATCTAGAATTAATTTCCAGCCCCAATTAAAATTAGTTAGATTCATTAGTTCGATTTTTAGGATATTCTAGTTATAGCTAAATGGGATAGGATCTTGTTTAACCATGGTTAGTTAGAAGGGTTAGGTCAGTTAACATAGGTTAATAATTTCAGGGTTAATGCAGGGGCAATAAGGGTAATTTACTTAGGGAATATTGTAGTAACAACTAAATAGAATCCCCTAGAACATTCTAGATGGGGTTCAATTTAGAATTCCATGAAATTTAGTAGTATAAGTTGGAAAACAAGTCAGCCCTTTAGGGACACTTAAGAAAAAACAAAAATTAAGTAAGGATTAGAAGGAAAATTGAAAAATCTAAGAGCTGCCCTCACTTTGGCCTGTAAAAGGCAGTAGATACTGCCTTGTGAAAAGAAGTTTAAACATCTGAAAAATCCCCCAAAATTTTCACAAGGTTTCACAAGATGAAAATTTAAATTTCAGATCCAAAATTCCTTTAGATCTTAGTTCTTTAAAAAAAATACAAAAAAAAAAAGCAACAGAAAACCAAAAAAAAAAAATACTGCTGCATTGATTTTCCTTACATCAGTTTCGAATTCCAACAGTTAATTCAAATCTCTTGCTTATTTAGGATACAAAATAGCTTGAATCTCTCTGTTTTGTTCGATACTTGAGATTCAAAAGCTTTTGGGGTCACCTGTGAATTGGATCTGATTTGTTCAAGTTAACTGTTGGTTATTTACTGGGTGTGTTAATTGCTGAGTTCATTCTTGGATTGTGATACTGTTTGCTGAACTGTGAGCTTGATTTTGAGCTACTGCTTGTCATCTGCTGCTGCTAACCTTTCCTTTTCTTCTTATATTGCAACTACCAGGTACAAGCGTTAAACCATGGTGATGTGTATCTGATTTGAGAAGTTGAAATGGAAATCCTATTGCTCTTTGCCTGATGTTTATGTTATCGTCTTTTATTCAACTTAGTTTAGTTGAATTTCATTTTTAGTAGTTAAATGTTGTAACTAAACTGGACTATAGGGACTGTTGCATAATTGTAGTTTTGATTAGTTTCAGTTTTTTGGGTATTATGTCGATTTGAAGTTTTAAAAACAGACTAAGTGTTAATTAGAGGTAAATGTTTTAAAATGACCTGTGTAGCTACATTGATTTTATGAGTATTAAGTTTGGGCTTCAGCTTCAATAGGGATTCTAAGTTTACTATTGAATAAGTATGTTAATAGTTTTGCTTTCCCGTATGTGATGTTCCAATATAGATTTTGATTATGTTAGTGGCATCATCAACTTCTCCACATGTTTGTAGAAATCTGCTGGTCTGAAAGTGATTAGAACTTAAATTCTGGAATTAATGTGGCAACTAATGATTTGAACAAATCTTCAATCTTCCTATTTGATGAACTCAACTTTAGAAACGAGAACAGTGGCTTTGAGAACCTGACTGTCCTTTGTACCAGGCCAGTAGGCCCATTTCAAAATCTGGTATTGTTATTTGGGCTTGTCGTTTGGTTAAGGCTCTACAGCCTACCCGAATTAATTGGGCCTTGATCTCATCGGCGCATGGCCCAATCCCCATTCCGGACTACCTTCCAGTTTGGGCTAGTTTTGAGACCAATGGGGTTAGCAGTCCACAAAACAATTTGATATTGCTGTTATTTTGTTGGGCCGAGTTCAAAAATTCAATGTTGAAAGCTTGAAGGCGTATTCAATCTAAGATCAATTTTGTAACATAGGTTTGGGGCCTATCAAGTAATCAGGCCTTTAGAGACAACCCAATAGAAAATGATAGTTTGCTTTAGGCTATCCTTAAATAAAAATGAGGTGCGCCACGCCAAATAAAATTCATAAAAGAGCGTGGCCCTCTTAATTGTTTTATATAAAAATATCTAGACCCCGGGACGTACCATTTAGCAAATTTCATGGCCTCCCGCAAAGTTAATAATACGCTAGTTGCTTTAGGCCTGACATTTAATAATATTACCTTCCTAAATTCGGGTGAACATTTATTTGGCCCAAATCCAAATCCCAACGAAGTTGAAATGTGTCAAAAACCACGGGTGCATTTATGTGACGGGGTTCGAGATATGTTTTCACGACGTTGCAATTCTCTTTTAAAAATAATAATAAAAGCGGTTCAAAGTTAAAAAGCACATAGGTTAAAACATGTTTTAAAATCAGATAAATAAGCCAAATATGACAGTTGAGCGACCGTGCTAGAACCACGAAACCCGGGAATGCCTAATACCTCCTTTTCCCGGGTTAACAGAATTCCTTAGTCGAATTTCTGATTCGCAGACTGTTAAACAGAGTCAATAATTTCCTCGATTCACGATTCAACCGATGACTTGGGTCACCATTAATCTCCCAAGTGGCGACTCTGAATTTTAATAATAAATCTCGTTTCGATTTTTCTTTGATTGGAAAAACTCCTTTATGCCCCTTGCAAGTGTAGGAAAAAGTAGGTGTGCAGCTCTGGCGACTCGACTGGGGACACAAACCCAGAACTTTGGTTCAGGGTTTAAGAATTCGAGCTTAGAATAATTATTATATTTGGCTTTATCTTATTTTCCTACATGTTTCATGTTAAATGTGCTAAATGCATTGCTGCTTTGATATTATATGAATTGTATATAAACTGTGACAAAAGCCTTCTCTTCTCATCTCCGGGGATGTGATAACTGGTTGAGACTCCCTATTCTGTTAGTGTCATACCTTAAAATAAGAAAGAGGTCGGACAAGTTACTAAGTCGGATGGCCTTTTGGTTCCCGGTATGTAGCCCCCTCCTCGACTCGAGTTGTCCGTTCGGGTACACAGTCTAGAACATATAATCAGGTTTTGAACCTAGAATAACTTGACTTCATGCCGGATCCCTAGTAGGAATGCTTATTTGCATCACATGCATATGACTTAGGGGACACAACAAAGGGGTTGGGTCCGTCTAGGATAGGTAACCTGAAATGAAAAAGACTATCCTGATGCATCTTACGTGTTGCGTGTACATTTATTTGTCTCGGATTCGCATGCTGACCTACTTTGAATATCTGGAAAAGCTGGAAAAAAGGAGAAATAGTAGTGTAGAGTGTTAATTACCTATTTTGGAAAAACCAATGACCAAACAGTGCCGAAACTCTGCCGAATTTTTGAGAAAAAATGAAAGAAAAAAAAAAGAAAAGTTTTTTTATTTTTAAAATAGTTTGTTTTATTTGCTAATAGGAAAGAAGAACAAAACGAGTTTATTTTAAAAATAGTTTGTTTTAGGTGTAACTGAAAAAGAAAATACAGAAAGAATCTTGTTTTCAAAAATAATGTATTAGCCAGCGAAAAAGAGTCTTGTTTTAAAAAATAGTTTATTTTATTTGCTCGAACTACGCCAGTTTGATTCTCACAGGATGTGAGATACGTAGGCAACCCCCATCGGGTCCAACTTTTCTTTTGCAAAAGTAGCCAAAAATAACAAAAATTTCAATTTTGTGATGAATAAGTGAGGTGAGGCCTTTTTTATCTAAAACAAGCCGAATGTCCCTGAAAGGGCCAGAAGTCTATTTTTGCAAGAACAACCACCTTGGGTCAGTTTCAACGGTTAGTAGGAACAACCTTAAAATCTTCTTCCCAAAGTGCTGAAAGATTGTATCTACAAAACCGGCTGTTTGTTTTAAATCAGAAATTTGGATAGAAAATAATAGTGTCATTTTTTCCCTTTTAGGTCAAAACAAGTGATTAAATGACTTTAATAAATGTGCAGGATGAGCACGATTCAAAATGAACCTTTCTCAATCATGCATAAAATCCCTTTGGAGTTGCGTCTGTGGAACGATCTAGGAGGAGAAAGGCAAGACGAAGTCAAAAAATATTTGAAAGGGCTTACCGATTTGTTGGAGATTGTACCTCGGGGAGACATCATCAGAGCATTGGTCACATGCTGGGACCCGTCATACAACATGTTCCATTTTCCAGACTTTGAACTCACCCCAACCATAGAAGAAATAGCTAGATACACCGGAAATACTGAGGTTCCTTTAAGGCACAAGTACTTGGTTGCCCCGAGAACTGTAGCTGTGCACAGATTCTTAGACTCACTGAAGATAAGCAAGATGGTCCACAACACAGATTTGGCGAATGGATTTTGTACTCCACACTTCATATACCACATATATGGCCACATAAGAGGGTTTAACAACCCGAAAAACAAGATATGTAGCAAAGGAAACCACCAAAAATGGGAAGAACATAGATGTTTTGCTTTTATGGTGGTCTTTTTTGGGCTTTTGGTATTCCCGAGTAAATATGGAAATATTGACATAAAAATAATCGGGGTCGTCAGCACTTTACTCACTCAAGCCAAAAGCACTCTTGCGCCCATGATATTAGTTGAAATCTTCCGCACTCTTACTGCCTGCAAAGCCGGATGGGAATTTTTTTAGGGGTGCAATCTATTGCTGCAAATGTGGATGACCGAACACCTGTGCCATCATCCTCAGTTCCTGAGTTATAGGTCTATAGAGAAAGCCTGTACAGAGGAATTTTATACGAGGATTAAGGGGGTCAGCCTGCCTAAAGGAGTCACCGGTTGGACATCATACTTTTGATCCCTCACTGCTAGTCAAATAGAGTGGACGTTTGGATGGTTACCTATCGTTGAAATCATATATATGCCAGCAGCGGCGCCGTACTTCCTCTTGATGGGTCTTAATAGCATTCTGCCTTGTGCTCCATATTGGGTTTTAAGTCAACTCTGGAGATGCCAAGTAGTGCCAAAAGACGACGATCTTAGTGTCCAAGTGCTTGAGATTGGTCCTGATGGCCAGTTTCCTGAAGCAAGAGTCCGTCAGATCTAGAGCAAATGTCAATACTTGGCGGTGAACACCTGTGTTCGGGATCGATCTAAAGGAGAAGTGTCACCTGGGTATCATGCCTGGTACAAAATGGAAGTTGCATTTGGGAGGCCCGGCAAACGGCCTCACATCTAGGATTTTGTCGAATCATCACAAGAATAGTGGCCCTGGTTAGCTAAAGAAAATGAATACAGGGCCAAAATAGGAGAATTGGAAAGGCAGGTCCGAGACCTTCAGTTGGAAAACAGTTTGTGAGCCGCAGCCGATGAGGGTGAGAAGAAGAAATTGGCCAAAGAGAATGAAGCCTTACGAGCCCAAATTCAAAAGATGAAGATAGCGGCCGAAAATCCCGTTAGGAGTGCCAAGGATGCAAAGGTTATAGAAAATCAAAGACAAAAAGTGAACGACTATAGTTTTGACCTCAACAAGGTAGAAAGGGAATTAGCTGGGGTTTGAAAACAATTGGCTAAAAACGCAGAAAAACGGTCCCGCATGGTTAAGCAGTTGAAAGAAGAGTACGATAATAAGTTCATGGGATGAAAGAAAAGAGTCATCGCTACAGAGAACAGAATGATCAAACAGTCGAAAGAGCTTAAGATTGAAAGAGAGCATTGCTACACGACATTGGCACAGTTAGAAATGGACTTGCAACTACTCCAGGAACAAAACCAGGTAGCCGAGCAGACTTTAGAGGCCAAGGCCCAACAGATAGGGTGGTTGCTTCAAGAGAAAGGCATAATCAGAGAGAGAATCTTAACCGTTGCTCACTACATTACTAGAAAATGCCAAGTGTGCGAGAACATGACTCGCACCACCTTCTTTTCATCGGTGATGATATTTGTGAAGAAGATAATGAGTGACTTGGACAGAGTTTAGAGGGAACTTGCATATAGGCTCGCAACGAGACCAAACAATGTCTCGCAGGCACCAGGAGCTTTAATGTATTCATTATTGTCATTTGAGTTTGTATTTCCTTTTCTAGTAGCGTTTGTCAATTGTTTGAGTCTGCATTTTGTTTTCGCAAAGAGTCTGTCAGTTGATTGAGTCTGCATTTTCTTTTAGAATAGAATAGTTGATGGTGGAGTTTGTAGTTCTTTTTGTCATCAGAGTCCGTTAGTTGTGTTAATCTGTCAGTTTTGAGTCTTTGTAATCGAAGTATTTGCTATCAATAAAATTTGAAAATCCCAAAATGTTCTTACATTTATTTTCACGAACTACGCTTGGTCTGATTTATGCGGGCTCATGATACATAGGCAATCTCCATATGATTCGATCGTAACCAAATGGAAAATGAAAAAAAAAGTAAAAACAAGAAAGAGAACGAAAAGAAAGAGGTGAAAAACAAGAGAGGAAAAAAAACAAAAGAGAGAAAAACAAAAACAAAAAGAAAATAAGAAATCAAACGAAAGAAACAATGGCAAAACATGAGGGAATGAGAAAATAAGAACAAAGAGGAAACAAAGGCATGAGTGGAAAAGAAATAAAGGAAACAAAAACCAGACAAAGTTGGAATCGGAAATAAGGTAAGTCGGGATGACGCAAGTAGTCGAGTAAATACATAATAGAAACCGTTAACTGCTTAGGTGTATTCATTCCCCAAACATGTGGTTATCAAATCTGTTAAAACCATAACCACTAACCAAGTGTTGTCGATGTATTGAGTCCAAGTAGGTGGTTAGTTGATTGGAATTCTGGCAACCCATTCCTAAAACACCCGATTAAAATACAAACTGAACATGACAGACCAGGAATCAGATACAAGTATTGTGGACCCGTCAAAAGAGGTAGAGGTGGTGGATGTTAATGCAATGAGGGAATAAATGTATAAGTTGAGGCAAAAACTAGCCGAAATGCATCAGGCCCGGGCTAAGGGTCAGCCGGCGCCAGTTTATCCCGCAAATCCAGCCTATATCCCATCTTTGGCTCAGTCTCAGGAACCTCCTACTGCGAATTCATCTCCAGCTTTCCCTTTCTACCAACAGAGATATGGTACCACCTCCTACCCTCCCCAAGCTTCACCACCCAAATAGAATCCTCCTCCACCAATCACCACTGTCTTTGTGGCGCCTCCACCTGCCAGATTGCCAAGATCTTCCAGTGAGCCATTGTTTCAAACCCACGACAACCAGTACTATCCTCTTGAGCCAACCTTTAAATCTCCCGAGCCATATTCCTACACCCCTCACTTTGAGCTCCCGGTGGAAACTGAAAAGCCGCATAAGAACCCAAAGCAGGAAGAGATATTTCGAAAAGTAAAAAACATGGAGCAATCCTTCAAGAATATGCAAGGATTGGGTGGCCAAGTCAGTGTGGCCTATAAGGATTTATGTCTGTTCCCGAATGTTTAGTTACCAGCAAGGTTCAAAATACCTAAGTTCGATCTGTATGACGGGCATGGTGATCTTGTAGCCCATCTGAGGGGATTCTTCAGCAAAATGAGAGGGGCAAGTGGAAAAGATAAGTTATTGATGGCGTACTTCAGCCAAAGTTTGAGTGGGTCTGCTTTGGAGTGGTATACACGACAGGACCATGGTAGGTGGCATACATGGGATGACTTGGAACAAGCGTTCGCCTGCCATTTTTAGTACAATCTAGAAATTGTTCCAGATTGCCTGTCACTGATAAAACTTGAGAAGGAGCCCGTGGAGAGCTTTAGGGAGTATGTGTTCTGCTGGAGGGAGCAGGCCGTGAGGGTTGACCCTCCAATGAAAGAAAACGAGATGGTTGATTACTTTTTGCAGGCTTTGGAGCCGACTTATTTCGGGCACTTGGTAACACCACTTGGCAAATCTTTTAATGAAGTTGTGAAGATGGGAGGAATGGTCGAAGAAAGACTGAAATCTAATAAAATCATGAGCTATTCAGCGATCAAAGCAACCTCCCAGGCTATCCAAAGCGGCACTGGGGGCGTGCTCGGGAAAAAGAAGAAAGAAGAGGTTGTAACAGTTGAGTCTGGAGCTTGGTCCAGATCTAGAAGCCCTTCACCCTACTACAATCAACCCCGACCCCACCACCAAAATTACCATACACTCTATATACCCCTCCACAATACTATTACCCACCACCAGATCCACATTTTTCCGTCCACCATGCTCAAAATTATACCCAGCCTCCGGCTCATGCGCATTGGCATGCACCGGCTCCCCAAAACTCATACCCAGCTCCACAAAACACCAATCCACCCCCAAGAGCCTACAGAACCCCCTCCCCCCCGGAGCAGGTCACCAACCAAATCCAGCATTCAAAAATGAGAGATTATATAAGCAAAAGACTTTCACCCCACTGGGAGAATCATATACCACTCTTTTTCACAAATTAAGGTAGTTAGGTCTGTTGAATCCAATTGAGCCCAAAATTCCAAACCCCTTTCCTAGAAATCTGGACTACTTATTAAGTTGTGAATACTGTTCGAGGGGCCTCCGGACATGATACAGAGAAGTGTTGGAAGCTAAAGACAGTTGTGCAGAAGCTCATTGACACTCACCGGATCGAGGTTCAGGCCCCAAATGCACGAAATATTAACCAGAATCCATTGTCGGCTCACCATGAGGCCCATATGATTGAATTGATACACAAGGGCGGGGAGCCCAAGAAACCCTCGCAAACAGTAATGATGATCCGTGCTAGCGAAACCAATTCAAAGGAAAAGTTAACTAGTGGGAAAGCGGTAGTCCAGTTGAAAGGGGTGGACAGTAAGCCAGCTGTGGTAGCCAAGAAAGGGTCATCAAACATTGTTACAGTAAAATCAAAACAAGCAAAAGTGGTGGGACAAGGAGTAGAAAACAAACCCATGGTGGTCATGAAGGGAGCTTGCATAGAGCCTATTATCATAAAGCCAATAACTGAGTTGCAGTGACCAACAGCAAAGCCATTCCTTGGAGTTATGAACAGGTGGTGGTGACATATAAGGGAAAATAAATCAAAGAAGAAGTTTGTGAGGCGCAGGGTCTGACTTGTTCGGGAAGGTGCTTTGCCCCCGAAGAGTTAAGAAAAGCCAGGGTCCCCAATGACAACCCGGTACCGGTTAAGAAGGTCGTGACAGAAGATGAAGCAGAAGAATTCTTGAAAAAGATGAAACCACAGGATTACTCTATTGTTGAACATTTAAGGAAGACACCATCCCAGATCTTATTACTTTCATTTCTTGTCTACTCAGACGAGCATCGCAGGGCACTGATGAAAATACTAGATGAGGCCCATGTCCCTGATAAGATCTCAGTAAATCACTTAGAGAAGATAGCAAATAAAATCTTTGACGTAAATAGAGTGACCTTCTCCGATGATGACTTTCCCGTGGAGGGCACGAAACATAACAGGGCTCTTTATCTGACATTGAAGTGTGAGGATTTTGTAGTCACTCGAGTGCTGGTTGACAATGGGTCTAGTGAAAATATCTGTCCTTTGTTCGCGTTGAACAGACTAAAGAGCAATGACGACAGAATTCATAAGAACAACATTTGTGCGCAGGGGTTTGACGGTAGGGGCAAAAATTTAGTGGGCGACAAAATACTGGAATTGACAATCGGGCTAGTGGAGTTCACTATAGAATTCTAGGTAGTAGATATGGCAGTCTTTTATAATCTCTTGCTGGGGCGACCATGGATCCACGCCGCCAAGGCGGTGCCTTCTACATTATATCAAATGGTCAAGTTCGAATGGGACATACAGGAGATTGTAGTGCACGGTGAAGACAATATGTGCGCTTTAACTGATGCCATTGTGCCTTTCATAGAAGTTGACGACGACCATGGGTCTACCAAGTCTTTGACACAGTCTCAGTGGAAAAGGTCCCAGAGGGAAAAAACATCCCGGTTCCTAGAATAATAGCCACAACTGTCATGGTGTCTTCGGAAATGTTAAATAATGGGTTCATACTGGGTTAAGGTTTGGGAGCTACTCTTCAAGGCATTTTACAGCAAATTTCTCTTCCCAAGAATATGGATACTTTTGGATTGGGGTTCAAGCCCACATCTACGGATGTAAGTCGGGCACACAAAATGAAGAAGAGGGCAAGGGTCCTTCCCAAGCCAATCCCGCATCTGTCCAGGTCTTTTTTCAGGCCGAGTATCGGAAAGCAACTATTGTCAAAAGTTTTTGAGTCATTGATTACTGCAGATGGAGACTTAGATAAAGTGTTTGAAAGGTTGTTCACTGAGGTTAACATGGTTGATGTCGGGGAAGGGTCAAGCAAGGCAAATGTGCAGTTCGTCGGTCCACGTGGAAAAGTCAACAACTGGGAAGCTACTCCTCTTCCTACTCAGAGGGAGTCTTGGTAGTGGGTTTTGATTTTCTTTTGTTGTCTAGATTGTTCCAGGTTTTGTAATTCAGATATTATGTTCCGTCCAGTTGGATGTGTTAAAGCCCTATTATCTTTATATTCAATGAAATGCAATTGTCTTTCTTTCTTCATTCCTAATTTTGTTTCCGTTTTCTTTTCTTCTCTGTACAGTTCTTTTTATGCTGATATCAATGACATGACATGCATGAGGAATATTTGGCCCAGTTTTAAAAGCCAATCTAACTCGGAAATAATAATACAAGAAATTGAGTGTGATGACGAGTTGGAATATGATGATGACGAGGCCTATGAAGAAATTAGTAAGGAATTAAGCCACTTTGAACAAAAACCCAAACCTAACCTAAATGACACAAAAGCAGTTAATCTAGGGGACCAAGATAATGTCCGTGAAACTAAAATAAGTGTCCATTTGGTACCACAACTCAGAGAAGAGATAATTAAAGCACTTCTTGAGTGCAAAGATATTTTTGCATGGTCATATGATGATATGCCGGGTCTAAGCACTGACTTAGTGGTTCAAAAATTGCCCACTGACCCAGCGCTCCCTCCTGTTAAGCAGAAGCTGAGAAAGTTCAAAATGAATATAAGTGTAAAGATCAAAGAAGATATCACCAAGCAGTTCAAAGTGAAAGTCATTCGGGTCGCGCGGTATCCCACCTGGTAAGCCAATGTTGCGCTTGTGCCAAAAAAGGATGGCAAGACTAAGGCATGTGTCAATTATCGAGATCTTAACAAGGCAAATCCAAAAGACAATTTCCCACTGCCGAACATCTACATATTAATTGATAATTATGCCAAACATGAGATTGCTTCTTTTGTGGATTGTTATGCAGGTTATCATCAGATCTTAATGGACGAGGAAGATGTAGAAAAGACGGCATTTATCGCACCGTGGGGAACATACGGTTATCGGGTCATGCCGTTTGGTTTGAAAAGTTCTGGGGCAACATATATGAGGGGAATGACAACAATATTCCATGATATGATACACAAGGAAATTGAGGTATACATGGTTGATGTGATCGTGAAGTCTAGAAAGCAGTCTGACCATGTCAAGGATCTGAGGAAGTTCTTCCAAAGGCTTCGCAGGTACAATCTCAAGCTCAATTTTGCAAAGTGTGCTTTCGGAGTGCCGTCTCGAAAGTTGTTGGGATTTATAGTCAGTCTCCGGGGTATTGAACTAGACCCGTCAAAGATCAAGGCTATTTAGGAATTTCCACCTCCAAGGAACAAGACTGAGGTGATGAGTTTGTTGGAGAGATTGAATTATATCAGTAGGTTCATTGCTCTACTCACGACAACTTGTGAGCCAATCTTCAAACTGTTAAAGAAAGACGCTGCGGTGAAGTGGACAGATGAATGTCAGGAGGCTTTTGATAAGATAAATGGGTATTTGTCGAACCCACCCGTGTTGGTCCCGTCAGAACTAGAGAGGCCTTTGATTCTATATTTGACGGTTTTGGATAATTCATTTGGCTGTGTACTGGGGCAGTATGATGTTACTGGCAGAAAGGAGTAGGCTATCTATTATCTCAGCAAGAAATTCACATCTTACGAGATTAAGTATACTCGTCTTGAGAGAACATGTTGCACCCTAACTTGGGTTGCACAGAAGCTGAAACATTACTTGTCATCTTATACCACTTACCTCATATCTCGATTAGATCTATTGAAGTACATCTTTCAGAAGCCTATGCCCATAGGGAGGCCTCTAAAGTGGCAGATCTTCCTTACAGAGTTTGACATTGTTTACGTGACTCGAACTGCAATGAAGGCACAGGCCTTGGTGGATCATCTGGCCGAGAATCCAGTTCATGAGGATTATGAACCTTTGAAGACTTATTTCCCTGATAAAGAGGTGATGCACATTGATGAGTTGGAACAAGTTGAGAAATCGGGATGGAAAATTTTCTTTGATGTGGCCACCAATATGAAGGGCGTAGGGATATGAGCAGTACTTATTTCTTAAACAGGGCAGCACTAACCTGTTACAGCTCAGCTTCATTTCTATTATACTAATAACATGGCAAAATATAAGGCATGTATCCTGGGTCTGAGGTTAGTTGTGGATATGGGTTTCCAGGAAGTCTTGGTCATGGGTGACTCGAACCTACTGGTACACCAAATTCAAGGAGAATGGGAAACATGAGACTTGAAGCTTATACCGTACCGATAATGCTTGCATGATCTTTGTCAACGGTTTCAGTCAATAGAGTTCAAGCACATTCCAAGGATTCATAATGAGGTTGCCAATGCTTTGGCTACTTTGGCATCAATGTTGTATCATCCAGATAAGGCTTACATGGACCCTTTGCAGATTTGAGTCCGCGATCGGCATGCTTATTATAATGTGGTGGAAGAGGAACTTGACGGTGAGCCATGGTTTCATGACATCAAGGAATATATCAGGATAGGGGCGTATTCGGTACAGGGCACAGGTGTCCAGAAAAGAACGATTCGATGGTTGGCAAGCGGGTTTTTCTGTAGTGGAGGAGTGTTGTACAAAAGAACTCCAGATCTCGGGTTGTTAAGATGTATTGATGCGAGGCAGGCCACAACTACCATGACTGAGGTACATTCCGAAGTTTGTCGATCGCATATAAGTGTGTACATTCTGGCAAAGAAGATTCTCCAAGCGGGGTATTACGGGCTTACTATGGAGCGGGATTGTACCAGTTACATATGCAAATGTCATCAGTGCCAAGTGCATGGAGATTTGATTCATTCTCCACCATCAGAATTACACACGATGTCTGCATCGTGGCCTTTTGTTGCATGGGGCATGGATGTCATTGGGCCAATTGAGCCAGCAGCGTCAAATGGGCACATGTTTATTTTAGTGGCTATAGATTATTTTACCAAGTGGGTAGAGGCTAAAACATTCAAGTCTGTAACCAAGAAAGCTGTGGTGGATTTGTGCATTCAAACATTATCTGTCTGTTTGGGATACCAAAGGTGATCATTACAGACAATGGAGCTAATCTCAATAGTCATTTGATGAAATAGACATGTGAGCAGTTCAAGATTAACCATCACAATTCTACCCCATACCGCCCTAAGGCAAATGGTGCGGTTGAAGCGACCAACAAGAATATAAAGAAAATACTTGAAAAATGGTAGAGGGTTCTAGGTCGTGGCATAAAAAGCTACCTTTTGCATTGTTGGGGTACCGCACAACTCTTCGAACTTTAGTAGGGGTGACTTTTTATTCATCGGTGTAGGGCACCGAAGTAGTGATACCCGCAGAAGTGAAGATCCCATCCCTTCGAATTATCACGGAGGCTGAGATCGATGATGATGAATGGGTAAAAACCCACCTGGAACAATTGAGTTTGATCGATGAGAAAAGATTGGCATCAGTGTGTCATGGCCAATTGTAATAACAAAGAATGGAAAGAGCGTACAAGAAGAAAGTGCATCCGAGGAAGTTTGAAGTGGGAAAGTTAGTGCTGAGATGTATTTTGCCTTATTGGGCTGAAGTAAAAGAAAAGTTTGCCCCAAACTGGCAGGGGCCATTTGTTGTAACCAGAGTGTTGTCTAATGGTGTATTATATTTGACAGATGTGGAAGAAAAATGTGTAGAAATGGCTATCAATTCCGATGCAGTCAAGAGATACTATGTATAATTTCTTTGTTTGATTGTACTTGTTTGTATTTGGCATATTTTCAAGATTGGAATGACGAAGGCATTTTGCTCTGCTATCTAAACACTTTATCCCTTATCACCCTGTTTGAGCCTGTCTATTTTCTTTCATACACCTCTTTCGGAATAAATGGCATAATTCAGAAACGCAAGTGCATAGGATAAGTAAGGAAGGAAAGGAAAAGTAAAGAAGAAGAAAAATGAAAAAAAAAACAAAAAGAAGGAAAGAAAAAGAAAAGAAAAGGAAAGAAAAGAAAAGTGAAAAGAAAAAAGAGAAAAAGGAGAAATGAAAAAAAAAAGAAAAAGAAGAGAAAGAAAATCACAACAACAAAGTAATTCCTATAACCTGAACTATGTTTGACATGATCCCAAAAGGGTACGTAGGCAGCCTCTCTCTGAGTTTCAGTCACACCAAAATAAAAATTCAAAAGTCCCCAAGCAAGAAACTAGGGTAGAAGTTGTGGTTGTTGTGAGAAATATGATTTCGAAAATTGTAGCTTTAACCCATTTTGAATTATTTTGAGCCTTTTTTTCTAACTCATCCAAAAAACCACGTTACGGTCCAAAGAAAGACCTTCCGATCAGTCTTCGAGAATTCCAAGTAAAGCAGGTAAAGGTATTTCATGAAAGGGGCAATACACTAGTTCAAGAAGGAAAATTTAAAAATGAGAGTCTTATTGGTAAAAACCTTCACAGGCACCGTAAGGCGACGTGAGTTGAGAGAAATTGAAATGACAGAGTCTTATTGGTGAAAACCATCACGGGCACCTTGAGGGAAAAGTGAGTTAAGAAGAGAACAAGTAAGAGAGGGCTGTTGGTGGAAAATTGCTTCGAGGCACCGCAAGATGAACAAGGTCAAGGTTTGGGTAAAGTAATCATGTTATAGAAATTCTGAGGCAACGAGGTATGGCAATTGAAAGTTGATTGGTTGGAAGGTTGGGCCGATTAGTCAGAAATGCATGTCATGACCATTAGTACCAGCTGTTCTGTTCAGATAAGTTTCTTTTCCTTCTCTTTTTAGCAGTCATTCGATTTTGGATTCTTCTTATCCTTAACTCGTAAAATCATTGCATTTCATTTTCTTTTGGGTTTAACTGTCTAAGATGTTTCAATTTTAGTTTTGTTCCAAGAAAGTGAAAAGGGATTTCAAAGCTCACTACCAGTTTTCAAAATTGTAAAGTGCAACGTGGTTAGAGCATGTCAAAGACAACATGATGTAAGGTGGAATATAGGGAATCACCGAAAGTTACATCGATGGAATGATTTCGTAATGTCGTGGGAAACACAAAGGTTCATATAAAGGGGCCAGAGGTGTGAAACAACAACATGGGTATAGAACACTTGGGTTGTCAAAGGATATGGGGCTTGAAAGTCAGTCAGAAAAGCGGTTCGGGTCAGTTCAGGGAAGCAGGTCAAAGAAAAACACGGCCGCGGGGACATCATCAACAAGAATGCCATCAACTAACCACCATTTTAAACTGAAAAAATTTTCTTTGATTGAAAGAGGGGCAGAAAAATTTGGCTGTTTTGGAGAAACTCTCCATAAGGGAAAAATAAGCATTAATCAGCTTCCAAACTAGGGTAGAAATTTTTGTTGTTTTGTCTATTTTGTTGAAATCAGGAGCCTGCCTGGAGAACAGAGGCACAAAATTCAAGTTCGAGCAGTCGGGAGCCCACCCGTATAATAGAGGCATGTATTTTCGAGTTTTGAAGTCGAGAGCCCGCCCGTATAACAGAGGCATGTATTTTCAAGTTTTGAAGTAGGGAGCCCGCTCGTATAACAGAGGTAGATATTTTCAAGTTTTGAAGTCGGGAGCCCGCCCGTATAACAGAGGCATATATTTTCATGTTTCAAAGTCGGGAACCCGCCTGTATAACAGAGGCATGTATTTTCAAGTTTCGAAGTCGGGAGACCGCCCGTATAATAGAGGCATGTATTTTCAAGTTTCGAAGTCGGGAGCCGACCCATATAATAGAGGCATATATTTTCAAGTTTTGAAGTCAGGAGCCCGCCCGTATAACAGAGGCATATATTTTCATGTTTTGAAGTCGGAAGCGCGCCCGTATAACAGAGGCATATATTTTGAAGTATTAAATTCGGGAGCTCGCTCGTATAATAGAGACATGCATTTTCAAGTTTTGAAGTCGGGAGCCCAACCGTATAACAGAGGCATATATTTTCAAGTGTTGAAGTCGGGAGCCCGCCCGTATAATAGAGGCATATATTTTCAAGTGTTGAAGTCGGGAGTCCACCCGTATAACAGAGGCATAAATTTTCATGTTTTGAAGTCGGGAGCCCGCCGGTATAATTTAGGAATACATTCAAGTTCAATAGTCAGGCACCCACATGAAGAAGGGAAAACATCTCAGTTTGCAATTCGAAGAAGCAACAATGGATTTCACCGAGAGAACACAACACAACAAGAAATACAAGGGCAAGTTTGAAGAATCTAGATAGGACTTTTGTAATTCATAGATCGTAGCTTAGTCTAGCTTCTTTTATTTTAGCATGGTGTAATAAGGGAGGTCCAGTAAGCATTAGCAGTAGCAGCAGTGAAATCACAGCTCCTGTTAGTCCCAACTACCAACCCTTCCAAAACTACACTGACCTGATTCCTTTATAGCCAAGGATATGCAGGCAACCTTTGAAGCAGTGTTCGGTCAGACGGTTTTCAAAAATGCTTCACACGGAGTAGTCGAACTGGCAAAAATCGCTCGTATCCGCTCACTTATCTTTGCCCGAAAACTCTTCGTGTTTCCGAATAAAGAGGGGCAGCTGTGAGCACGCGGTTTTGCCCGATATAAATTACTCCTAGAAATTCAAACAAAATAATTTCTTTCATTATTTGCAATTTTATGGGTTTTTGTGACATTTTTATGTTAATTGTTTGCATTTTGTTTGTGCATTTTAATTAGTGAAAAATACAAAAATACTTGGCATTGGCATTTAGGGTTAATTTCACAATTATAAGATTAATTACTTACTTTACAAAGAATAAAATAACAAAAATAATTTATTTTTGCATTTTTCACTATTAATTTTTGAATTATTCTTAGTTTGCATTTAAATTAGGAATTAGTGCATTTGGAAATTAAGTAGTATAATTTTAGAGTCAATTTGAGTCTTTATTTTTAATTTTGCATTTAAAAAAAAATTAAAAAAATCATAAAATAAAAAATAAAAAAGGGAAGAGGAGAAAATTAAAACAAAAAAACAAATTGCTTTAATAAGTTACCCAATTTTGGGCCAAAATGCAGCCCAATCGGACCAACATCCCAAATTTAGCCCAAATTCCTCCCCCAGTCCGATCTGTTCCCACACCCTACCAAAACGATCGCGTTTTTGCAAAATCAATCACAACCCTTGATTTTTCCTCATCCAACGGATGAGAACTAACGAGATTCTCTGTATATAACGGCCGAACCATGCCGAACCCCCCAAGCCATCGTCTCCCACAACCCCATTAACCCTAGAGACCTCCTCTCTATCCACCGCCACCGAATATCGCCTCACGGTGGCGGCCGGTCACTAAACGACCCCAAAAACACACCATAGCACCATCTTCTTTTCCTCATCTTAAATCCCTAATTGGTTTCTTCCAAATCCCAACTAAAATCGTCGAATCTTCCAAATAGTATCACCGCCTCTGCCGCCCACGACGGTGCCACCGCCCAATTCCGTCCAAATCTAAACCCTGTGCTCCCCGTCGTCTCCCCATGCCAAATCCAACCTTATTTTCTTTCAAATCCCCACCAAATTGTTCGAATGTCAAATCAAAGCCCCAGCCCAAAACCCTAACTCATCCAATCTCGTCCAAATTAACACCCCTGAACCGCCTTCCTCTCCTCTTTCCAAATCCCCAAACCCCGTCCCTCGAATCTTCACCAAACTCCTCGAATTTCAGATCGAATTTCGTCCTAGAACACTAATTTTACGAAATCGGGCATAATTGAAGTATGGTCTATAATAGACCTTAATTATGTGTTTTCTCATGAAAACACATAATTAAAGACGATTATAGTCTAAATATTTCCAGGAGGGGTCGCCAGATTCGAGTCTGAGTTAAGTTATGAGGTATTTCAATTCTATTTTGTTTTTTTGCTTTACTTTCGTTATTGGTTGTTTATTGTCTTTCTCCTATTTCTGTTCTTTTTAGTTTTATTTTGTTGTGATTAGGGTTCTGATCTTTGTTCGTGTGTTTAACTTCAGTTACATGATGTATATTTGCCACTGACTCTTCTTTCTTTCTTGAGGATTTTCTTTTAGGTTTATGATTATAGTTTTAAATTTGCTTTTAATTGATTTTTGTTTTGATGTTAATTTTTCTTTAGGATTTATTCATTTGTTCTGTGGTGTATGCTTCATGTGGTAATGATTATTTTGTTTGTTCATTGTTGTGATTAGTTCACTGTCTAATTAGCTGTAGGGCATGATATTGTCTAAAATTAATTTCCAGCCCCAATTAAAATTAGTTAGATTCATTAGTTTGATTTTTAGGATATTCTGGTTATCGCTGAATGGGATAGGATCTTGTTTAACCACGGTTAGTTAGAAGGGTTAGGTCAGTTAACATAGGTTAATAATTTCAGGGTTAATGCAAGGGCAATAAAGGTACTTTACTTAGGGAATATTGCAGTAACAGCTGTATATAATCCCCTAGAACATTCTAGATGGGGTTCAATTTAGAATTCCATGAAATTTAGTAGTATAACTTGGAAAACAAGTCAGCCCTTTAGGGACGCTTAAGCAAAAACAAAAACTAAGAAAGGATTAGAAGGAAAATTGAAAAATCTAAGGGCTGCCCTCACTTTTGCGTGTAAAAGGCAGTAGATACTGCCTTGTGAAAAGAAGTTTGAACATCTGAAAAATTCCCCCAAAATTTCCACAAGTTTTCACAAGCTGAAAATTTAAATTTCAAATCCAAAATTCCTTTAGATCTTAGTTATTTAAAAAAATACAAAAAAAGTAACAGAAAACCAAAAAAAAAAAAAATAATGCTACATTGATTTTCCTTACATCAGTTTCGAATTCCACCAGTTAATTCAAATCTCTAGCTTATTTAGGGTACAAAAAAGCTTGAATCTTTCTGTTTTGTTCAATACTTGAGATTCAAAAGCTTCTGGGGTCACCTGTGAATTGGATCTGATTTGTTCAAGTTGGCTGTTGGTTATTTACTGGGTGTGTTAATTGCTGAGTTCATTCTTGGGTTGTGATACTGTTTGATGAGCTGTGAACTTGATTTTGAGCTATTGCTTGTCATCTGCTGCTGCTGACCTCTCCTTTTCTTCTTATATAGTAACTACCAGGTAGAAGCTTTAAACCATGGTGATGTGTATCTGATTTGAGAATTTGAAATGGAAATCCTATTGCTCTTTGCCTGAAGTTTATGTTATCCGCTTTTATTTCAACTTAGTTTAGTTGAATTTCATTTTTAGTAGTTAAATGTTGTAACTAAACTGAAATATTGGGACTGCTGCATAATTGTAGTTTTGATTAGTTTCAGTTTTTTGGGTATTATGTCGATTCGAAGTTTTAAAAACAGACTAAGTGTTAATTAGAGGTAAATATTTTAAAATGAGCTTGTGTAGCTACATTGATTTTATGAGTATTAAGTTTGGGCTTTAGCTTCAATAGGGATTCTAAGTTTACAATTGAAAAAGTATGTTAATAGCTTTGCTTTCCCGTATGTGATGTTCCATTATAGATTTTGATTATGTTAGTGGCATCATCAGCTTCTCCAAATGTTGGTAGAAATCTGCTGTTCTGAAATTGATTAGAACTTAAATTCTGGAATTAATTTGGCAACTAATGATTTGAACAAATCTGCAATCTTCAAATTTGTTTAACTCAATTTTAGAAACGGGAATAGTGGCTTTGAGAACCTGACTGTCCCTTGTACCACGCCAGTAGGCCCATTTCAAAATCAGGTATGGTTATTTGGGCTTGCCGTTTGGTTAAGGCTCTACAGCCTACTCGAATTAATTGGGCCTTGATCTCATTGGCGCATGGCCCATTCCCCATTCTGGACTACCTTTTAGTTTGGGCTAGTTTCGGCACCAATGCGGTTAGCAGTCCACAAACGATTTGATATTGTTGTTATTTTGTTGGGCCGAGTTCAAAAATTCAATGTTGAAAGCCTGAAGGCGTAGTCAATCTAAGATTAATTTTATAACATAGGTTTGGGGCCTATCAAGTAATCAGGCCTTTAGAGACAACTCAATAGAAAATGATAGTTCACTTTAGGCTATCCTTGAATAAAATGAGGTGCGCCGCACCAAATAAAATTCATAAAATAGCATGGCTCTCTTAATTATTTTTCTATAAAAATATCTCGACCTCGGGACGTACCATTTAGTGAATTTTATGGGCTCCCGCAAAGTTAATAATATGCTAGATGCTTTAGGCCTGACATTTAATAATATTACCTTCCTAAATTCGGGTGAACATTTATTTGACCCAAATTCAAATCCCAACGAAGTTGAAATGTGTCAAAAACCACAGGTGCATTTATGTGACGGGGTTCGAGATATGTTTTCACGAGTTGCAATTCTCTTTTAAAAATAATAGTAAAAGCGGTTTAAAGTTAAAAAGCACATAGATTAAAACATGTTTTAAAATCAGATAAATAAGCCAAATATGACAGTTGAGCGACCGTGCTAGAACCACGGAACCCGGGAATGCCTAATACCTTCTCCCGGGTTAACAGAATTCCTTACTCGGATTTTTGATTCACGGATTGTTAACCAGAGTCAATAACTTCTTCGATTCGAGATTCAACCGGTGACTTGGGTCACCATTAATCTCCTAAGTGGCGACTCTGAATTTTAATAATAAATCCCGTTTCTATTGTCCTTTGATTGAAAAAATTCCTTTTATGCTCCTTGCGGGTGTAGGAAAAAGGAGGTGTAACAGCTCTGGCGACTTGGATGGGGACACAAACCCAGAACTTTGGTTTAGGGTTTAAGAATTCGAGCTTAGAATAATTTTTATATTTGGCTTTATCTGATTTTTCTATATGTTTCATGCTAAATGTGCTAAATGCATTACTGATTTGATATTATTTAAATTGTATATAAAATGTGACAAAACCCTTCTCTTCTCATCTCCGGGGATGTGCTTAATGGTTGAGACTCCGTATTCTGTTAGTGTCATACCTTAAAATAAGAAAGAGGTCGGACAAGTTACTAAGCCGGATGGCCTTTTGGTTCCCGGTACGTAGCCCCCTCCTCGACTCGAGTTGTCCGCTCGGGTAAACAGTCTAGAACATATACTCAAATTTTGAACCTAGAATAACTTGATTTCATGCTAGATCCCTGGTAGGAACGCTTATTTGCATCACGTGCATATGACTTAGGGGACTCAACACAGGGGTTGGGTCCGTCTAGGACAGGAAACCTGTAATGAAAAAGACCATCCTGATGCATCTTACGTGTTGCGTATACATTTATTTGTCTCAGACTCGCATGCTTACTGACTTTGAATATCTGGTGTCACACCTCCTTTTTACTTTTTATTTATTTAATGTATCGCTTATTAATACTATACCCCGGGAAGGGATATAATAATAAAAAGGGAAGGAGTTTTTCCAATTAAAGGACAGTCGGAACGGGATTTATTTATTAAATTTCAGAGTCACCACTTGGGAAAATAATGGTGTCCCAAGTCACCGGTTTAATCCCGAACCGAGGAAATTATGACTTTGTTACAGTCTGCAAATCATAAATCTGGATAAGGAATTCTGTTAACCCGGGAGGAGGTATTAGGCACTCCCAGATTCCGTGGTTTTAGCACGGTCGCTCAACTGTTGTTTTTGTTTTTATTTGATTTTTATATGCTTCATTTTTGTGAATTATTAATGTCCCGCTTTGTAATTTTTTAAGAATTGCGACGTCGCGAAAATGCATTTTTGAGTCACACCGTACCAGTACGCCTGTGACTTTAGTGCATTTCAACTTCGCCAGGATTTGGATTTGGGTCACATAAATGTACACTCGTATTAGGAAGGTAATATTATTAATCGCGCCTAAAGTATCTACGTCTTTATTAACTTTGGGAGAGATCGTGAAATGTGCTAAACGGTCTTTCCGAATCTAGAATTTTTTATGTTGAGATTTATTGGAGGGCCCCACAATTAAGTATTTGTGGTTTAGTGAGGCTCATCTCCGTTTTATTTAAGGTTTACCTTAAAGTATACTACATTATCGATTTTTGGTTTTTTCATCCTAATATACTTGTTAGCAAATCAATTTCATATTGTTGTGTATAAGAGTCCAGGCCATATTTTATCGCTGGGCCTGGACTTTAAACTGGTTTAATGATTTACAGCCAAATGCAACTGGGCTCCTAAAACCCAGCATTCTCTTTTGTTTCTGTTTACAGGCATAGATGCCATTTTAGGGCCTGATTTCATGATTAAGCCCAAATACCTCACATTTAAAGCCAAGCAGGAACTAATTATCATTTTAACAATACTTAATAAATACAACAATTAATAGTTTCTACAAACGTCAATTTGTATTCGATCACTACTGAATCTATTGTTCAACAATTAATTCAGAATTTTAATAGGATGATTTTGTTATTCAAATGGCAGAGTCTGATATTTAAATCACTATTAAGACTTAACTGTTTCTTATCATTTTAAACTCAACTAAAGAAAACAATATTCTAGTTTTAACTAAGAAAATTCGAGTTATTGTCAAATTGAAAAATCAAAACAAGTTTATAATTAAATCAGTATTTTGTATTTCATATCTGATCAGAATCAAAACACGTTTATAATCAAAACAACATCCTAACATTAATATTTCGTTTCTGATTCGTGATAGCTTCAAATCCAAGTGATTTAACTATGTTTATTCCAGTTTTAAATCTTAGATTTAAGTGATCATTATAACTAATCTACGGGCTATGTTTTCTACAGTACTATCTACTACTACTTTAATCTAAATCGAGTTCATATAGCCTAGTATTTATTACAACCCATTCCTAAATGAATTAAAAAAAATCTAAGAAATGAAAACTAAATAATGAAATAACAGAAATGCACAACCAAACTGGTCAACATTTATTTCTTCATCATGCAGTTCAATTACAGCTCCAAGGCATAATTATGTACCTAGTTCAAGTAACAAATTGATGAGTCTAGGGTTGGAGAAGAAGGAAGATCAGCAACAGCAACAGCAACAATGATATAGCAACAACAGCAGAAATGAATCAGCACAGCAATTACCAAATTCCAGAATATAACCCAACAAATTAACCCAAGCAAATTGGAAACCCAGCACAGTCGAACAAAGCCAGTGAAGAACGATCAACAGAGATTCCCAGAATAACACTAGAATTGTATGCCAAGTAGAAGACCAGTAGAGTTCTGAAATTTCAGAACTCTTTTGAGTGATTTTATACTCTAAATGTATACCAGAGAAAATTAAATCCTTAATTCTCTAAAAGTTGGAACCCTCTTAATTTTTCTGAAAAATTCGAACCCTTCTTTTCCTCTCCAGATTCCCTTCAGGTTCTAGTAGGTTCGACCCTTTTTCACGCTTGAAACAGCCTATTTATAGAATAAATTTGGGAGGGAATTTTGAATTAGTTATTTATATTTCCCACCCCAACTCTTTTTCAATTAGATCAATTAAGTATAGCAGATTTCTAATGGAAATGCACTTGAACCCCTGCTAGAAGGTTCTAGGCTATTCCTTATTGTTCTATTGGGTGGATTTTACTTAGTTGCCCTCACTTGTTAAGTTTTATTACATATTTGCCTTTTAACTATGCCTGATTTAACCTTTATTGTTCATGTATTTTCAGTAAAACCAGGCATTAAAGTCATTTATATCCCCATTATCTTTATGTAATCTACAGGAATACCCATTCACCTTCCCTTTTTACCCCTTACATTCAATCATATTTACCCGACCTATCATTAGGTCTGCTGAGCCTTGGGTAATTAATATATTTAAAATATAACCCCCTGAGACTCGTTTTAATTCTTAGCCAGTTTCAAATTAGATAACCTTTTCAGGATTAACCAATCTTACAAAGATAGCCACAAATGGACTTTACAAAGTCAAAGACTCACACTGTGTTGCAAATATAACCACAATAGACATTTTACACATATAACCTAAATGTGCATAAGCACTTAGAAGTTCAGAAGAAACAAACATATAAATCACATTGCAAGTGTAGCCAGTTTTATGTAGTCTTGCACAAATAGCCCTAATTACGACTAACTTTAAACTTAAATAGAACTCAGAGAGACAAATTGATAATGGTTGAATTCCAACTAATCAAAACTCTAGTCGAGACAGGGTCTACTACTCAAGAACATTAAACAACTAATAGCATGCGTTTTAACAAGTAGCTATTTTCAGAACTAGGAATACTTGGTTGTTTTCAGGCATATACGTGTAATAAGCTCCAGGTTTTTTCACAAATATGAACACAGAAGTGCAAAGTATAGCACAGAGGTGGATTCAGGGTATTTAATCAATTTAACATGTACAAGGATTTTAAACATGCAACATATCTAGATTTAACAGTTAAGAACACAAAACACTGAACAAGGCAGGCGTCATGTAAGAACAGAAAGATTCAACCATTAACAAAAACAAAAATAAAAGAAGGGGTAGAAGATTTGAGAAACAGATTTCATTAAGGTTTGGGGACTTAGCTTTTTTCGTATTTTCTTTCTTTTTCGTTCTTTTCTATTTTCTTTCCTTGTTCTCTTCTTTCTTCATTTTTCTTCATTTTTCTTCTTCTTTTCTTGATTTTCCAACGTTTCAGAGACTTGGAGTCTCTTATATTTCTAGGTCTTCCAAACAGACTCGTGGAAGTCTCGGAGACCATGGGTGTGGTTTTTTTGAAGGGTCTTGGTTTTGGGTGCTCGCCGGAGTTGGGTTCTGGCGAGAAACTTTTGATATTCGAAGGGTTTGAGTTATATTCTAGGAAAGGTAGTTAGATAGGGTGAAAGAGGAGTTTCATACGGTTCTGGGGTGTTAACGGTGAGAGCTGATTCAAAAGTGGTGGTCGCCGGCTAGGGTTCCGGCGACCTATTTTTCAAGATTCGAGCAGAATGGCAGAGTTTTGGCTGGATCTAAGGTGATGGGGTGAAAGAGGACTTCAGGGTGGCTCAGGGGTGTTCTTGGTATCTTGATCTGAACTAGTAGGGTTCCCCGCCGGTAGGTTTCCGGCGGGCTGTTTGAGAGCAAATTAGGGCGGCTAGGTTTTCTTTTAGAGAAGATGAGTATATTGTGTATGTAACGTTTAATGTATCAGTGGTATATAGATATATTAAATGTGTAATAATGGGTGCCAGCCGTTGGATTAGATGAGATGAATGGCCAGGATCATTTTGGCCTTAAAACGACGTCGTATGGTTTAAGTAGAGACTTCATCTTGTACGTTAGATCAATTAGATAGACGGTTGTGATTATTTTGTCTTAACGACGTCGTTTGGTTTTAGTGAGGCCCTCCTTTCATCCGTTTGATCAATTAAATGGACG